>CANXYC011138755.1:0-27259 GCA_948193065.1 Aleurites moluccanus | reverse complement strand
TGACTATGGATTTTGTGGTTGGATTGCCAAGGACCTCAAGGGGCTATGACTCGATATGGGTCATTGTGGATAAACTAACCAAGTCAGCTCATTTCTTGCCAGTTAAGACAACTTATGGAGCTTCTCAGTATGCCCAGATTTATGTTGATGAGATTGTTAAACTTCATGGAGTCCTAGTTTCGATTATCTCAGATAGAGGTACTTAGTTCACCTCGAGGTTTTGGCAGAAATTGTAAGAATGTCTGGATACTCAGCTTGATTTTAGTACAGCTTTCCATCCGCAAACAGATGGGAAATCAGAGAGGACCATCCAAACTCTAGAAGACATGCTAAGGATGTGCATTCTAGACTTTGGAGGAAATTGGGATGCTCACTTGCCATTGATAGAATTTTCCTACAACAACAACTATCATTCCACGATTCAGATGTCTCCTTATGAAGCTTTGTATGGCAGGATATGCAGATCTCCCTTGTGTTGGGATGAAGTTGGAGAAAAGTATATCGAAGGACCGGAGTTGATATGATATACTTCAAAAAAGGTTCTATTGATTCGAGAAAGATTAAAGATAGCTTTCAGTCGCCAAAAGAGTTATGCCGACCCAAAGAGGAAAGATCTTCAGTTTTCCATTGGAGATCTTGTATTTCTAAAGATCTCTCCAATAAAAGGAGTTCTACGGTTTGGCAAAAGAGGCAAACTGTCTCCATGATTTATTGGACCTTTCAAGATTCTGAGCAAGGTTGGGGAGGTTTCATACAAGTTGGCTTTACCTCCTAGCATGGAAAAGGTGCATTCAGTACTTCATTTATCGATGCTTCGGAAGTATGTTGCCGATCCTTCCCATATGCTACAAGTGCCGGAAGTAGATCTCCAACTGGATTTATCATATGAAGAAATCCCAATTGCAATTGTAGATCGAATGGTTAAGAAGCTAATGAACAAGGAGATACCAATGGTTAAGGTCTTATGGAGAAACCAAGCTATGGAAGAGTGTACGTGAGAAAGTGAGCAAAGCATGTAAGATAAATATCCCCATCTATTTCAAGTTTAAAGGCATGGTATTATAAATTTGAGGATGAATTTATTTAAGGGGGGAAGATTGTAATATCTGTAATTTTTGTTATTTTAATAAAATTGTATGTTTGAAGAATTAATTAATTGAAAATATGAATGTTTGAGAAATCCAGAAATTTCTGGTTGTAATTGCAGGGTCTTGTAAGGCTGATTGCATGATTTTAAAGAGATAATTTGGTAAAGTGTAAAACATTAAAGTTGTGAATATATGTCTTATCTTCAATTTTTTTAAATGGCTTGTTAAAATTTTGTTTGTGTGAGGAGTTATGTCTCTTTTAGTAGGGCCTATCTGGTTTATTATGTCTGCAGGAAATCAGTGTATATTTGAATTTTATGGGAATGACTGAGATAGTTTGAGCCAAAGATGTAAACATGAAAAATGTTCCTCTGTGTGTTATGTTATTTTTTGTAAAATTTTAGGAATTTTGGATAAGTATAACTCAGTGGAGAGTGGAAATTATCAGACCTGTTCGGATGAATTATGAGGCAGTAAGTCTAGGTGACTTTAGAGAGACACCATAGTCTGTGTAGTTGCCTTTGTGATTTGAGTTTTGGATATGTTGAGCCTCTATATGTCTATTTTAAGTGGAAAAAAGAATCAGGAAGTTTGGATGTTTGTAGCTCATTTGCCAGTTGGTTAAGTGTAAGTTGTACAGGAAAAGTTTCAACTCAGCAGAGTTTTGGTGCTAGCGAGCCAGCAAATGCGAGGTGGCATTTGCTAACCGGCAATGCGAGCTAGCGAAGTGGAGAGGTGAGATTGCCGAGGTGGCAATTGGCGAAGAGTCATATGCGAGGTGGCATGTGCGAAAAGGAATTTGGCGAAGAGAGTTTGGCGAAGAGGGAATGTGCGAAGTGGCAATTCGCGAGCAGAGTTTGGCGAAAAGGCTTATGCGAAGTGGAAGTTCACAAGCAAGGTTTGGCGAAGAGGGAATGTGGGAAGTGGCAGTTCGCAAGTAGCGTTTGGCGAAGAGGAATAGGTGAGATGGCATTATGCGAAGAGGCATTGCCGAGATAGCATGTGTGAGGCGGCATATGCGAGGAGGAGTTCGCGAGGAGAATTTGGCGAGGCAGCATAAGCGAGGTGGCATATGATAAGTGGGATTGGCGAGATGGCTTATACGAGGTAGCATTGCCGAAGCAGATTGGCAAGCTGAGAAGTACAAGCTGGGAATGGCGAGCTGGCGAGCGGAATTTTGGGCAGTGGCCTATTTAACCCAGCGTCCAGTAGCGTTTTCTCCACGATTTTATTTATTCTTTTCTTCGTTTTTCTTCTATTCTTCTCAGATCAATTCCATTTCTTGTCTAAGGCATTAATACTCAAAATTAATGCATTAGATCTTTAGATTATTCTATTTCAAGGTAGAAATCGTCAGATTTAAGCAGAATATCTTAGAAAATTCAGTGTTGGAGAAATAAGGTAAATTTCTTCAAAATTTCATTTTTCTTTTAGATTAAGTAAGTCTGGCAATTAGAATAATTAATTCTGGGTGTATAGAAGTTATTGCAAGTATTTTAAGGATATACATTGTAATTAATATTGGAGGAATCAAAATTTATGAACTGTCATGAATAGTAGCGTGAATAATAAATCCGAATTAAATGCAGATTTTTCTTTAAGAGATGAATTAAATTAATGTTGGGAATTAAGAATAGAGACTTTAAGATGGTTAATTATTAAGAAATTATGTTAGGTATTATTGATTAAGAAAAATCCTAATTTTGAATATTTGAGAAATTTTTTAGGAGGAGAAAATCAAGGACATTAAAGAGAATGTGGTTGAGCAATCTGTTAAAAGAAATTCAAGGATAAATTGTGTAGAGGTAAGTATAAACATTGCATATGTTTATTGCTTCTTTGAATTGATATGACCGAATATTCTTATTATTCACCCATAAAATTTCCATATACTTGACATTGTATTATTGAATTATTAAATGAAGATTCTGTGATATCCTAAAACTGAAATTTACCATTTGTTCATGAGATTACCATGTATATATATATATATATAATGTGAATGACTTTGTCAACCTTCTTGGATCAAGTTCATATGATTCTTACTTGATAAACTTGATTGAAATTATGATATATGTTGATGGTCTTGTGACCAATATGTTTCTTGTGAGATGAAACCTTATGACCCTGTGGATAGAACGCTCTTCCCAATGAGAGTAAATTCATTGGTCCATCGTGCACTTTGAAAACCTAGCTGATAGGGTTTTGTACCAGTGTTCCACCTAGAGGGGACCACAAGCTCTAGGCGTATACCTGGCCAAGCATGCGTATACCTGGCCAAGCATGCGTTTGCGATAAGGTAGCAACGACTACTGATGCGCTCTATTGTGATAGGTAGCATGGCTACTGATGCACTCTGTAGTTCTACCATGTTATTTGATAGTGCTATTCGATTGTGAGCATTTCTGTTTCTTGTAAGCCTAACTACATGATGATCATTACCCATGTTCTTTGATTTGATATTTTCCTGTTTATTTATATATATATATATATATATATATATATATATATATATATATATATATATATATATATATTTCTTTCATATTGCATGTTCATATCTTACTGAGCTGAAGGCTCACTCCTCTTCTGTGGATTTCAGGTGATAGTGTAGCTCGTGAGGGAGCTAATAGAGAAGATTAAGCTTCTTGACTTATTCTTCCAAGAAGCCTCCATTGTAATTATTTTTGAAATATATTTATGTATATTCATTTAATGATATTATGGTTCTATATGTGTGGAGAGTATACTCTAGAGCTCCGTAGTTGGTTATTGGGAATGATAATATTTTGATGTATAAATTGTTATTTTTGGGTTATCCTTGTTCCTTAGTGATGTGGGATACATCTTTTGATCAGTAAGGAACAAGAGGAAATTATGAAATGATATAGCTAAAGAAATGAATTATGCTTATATGGATTATAGAAATGATATTGTATGATATTTATATTTGATATAATTGTGTATGAGATCCAGGATATGTGAGTTCTATAGGTTTATGGTGGCCTTAAGCCTACCCTTGCCCTAGAACCGTCGCACCACTGGAGTTGGGGTGTGACATCTTGAATTTCATGTTTAAGCCCCCTACATTGGTTTGTGTAATGGCCATCAACTTGATGGAATTGGCAATAAGCATTTAGATTAAAGTTAGATGGCAAAGGATTGGGTAAAGGCTTTGGATCCAAAGGTTGTAAGAGGCCTCTCTTTTGAAATCTTTCTAGAATTTTGATCATGGGTACATTTAGTGGGGTGAACTCCCTTTTCTGTGGTATGACAAGCTTCTTTTTATCATGTATTGAGATGACATCTTTTTTTCTTGATGCATGACTCATCATCCTTTTTTTGTCACCTCATTCAAGGCTTTAGAGATTACTTGACTCATTAAAACTTTAAGTTCATGTAGCATGAATCCAATCACCTCATGTAAAATAACCTTGAATTCTTCCGTTAAAAGGTCCATTTTAGATCTCACCACCTTCCTAGCTATTTTTTATATTTCCTTTTCCAAAGGACTCATTGACTTAGGTTCAAATCTAGACATTTGGAGATATTTCCTATATGGCTACAAGAGATTGTGTGTTAGATTGTGCAAGATGCATGATGCATGGCATACAACAATGCATAGTACAACAAGGAAACAATTTCTTCCATTCTTTTAGAGAAAAGATGAGGGACAGATGGCGGGTCTTGCCCCCACTTTTAACATTTTATGAAATCTTACTTCAAAGTTTTATAGTAAAGTTTCCTTTTAAGTTTTGGATAAAAAAGGAAGACATAAGTTTATCTATAATATCTAGCTAAGGGAATTGATTTTTCAAGTCCCCAGCAGAGTCACCAGACTATGGTATCTTTTACAACGATGGTCCGAATTCGAACCTAAGGTATATCAGTAAAGATTAACTAAACCGAGGAAAGGAGTTGCCACTCGATTAAAGGTGTAACCGAGACCACAAATACAATGCATTTCCTTCCTCTATGAAATGAGTGACGATTTTATCCCTAGTTAAACACCAGGCCACCTTATATAGAGATCTATGTAAGAAAACTGGGTACAGATTGGGGAAGGTGTTAGGCACCCCAACCCGTTTGGTCATTGGTCAGCCATATAGGTGAACTAACTTAAGCATAATATTTAAAGAAATAATCCATAAGCCAAAAATAGGTAAGTCCTATCATGGCTCATGCTCGACCATACTATAAATCAGACCAATCATAATTCCAAGAAAGATTGGAGGAGTCACAAGCAGTCTCACTTAAAACTCAACCTCCTTAGACAAAATTATACAAGGTCTAGTAAATTATACAACCTCACAAGGCCATGCTTAAAGATTTCATAAAATGTTCATTGCATAATAGGAATCCTCACTAGCGCTAAAGAAATGGAAGGAGAAATGAACAATCTAGCCCTAACATGATATTTATATAATCATAACATACTATAAATATTCATTCATTCATCCAACATCTTAAAGTAAAGAAGGAACAAAAAGGGAAATTAAATTGCATAATCTAATGCATTAAACAAAATATGTGTACCTTGGACTTTGCTTTTTTTGGGCCTTAATGCAATCTAAGCCCATTTATCTTTTTATGCATGCTTAGGTCTTTACAAGCCTCATGTTTATTTATTTTACTTTGTCCTTATATGATTAGCTCATACAATACAAATGTATACACAACAAATGCCATACTCTTTTTAATCATACCAAAAATCATATTTACTATATACATGATGCAAAGCATATAAGCATGACATTAACCATTTGGTTTATATACAAATGGCCAAAATAATGATGCATGCCCCAAATTATATACAAGTTAAATCACTTTAGATAACTAACCTAGTCATGGCATGCTAACCTATAAAAGCCTTTTGTATGGCATGACAACAAAGTGTATATTCAATCAATCATGCCTTATATATTTATAGTACATGACCCAAATTGTTCATTCATGGCATCATGTCTATTTTGAAGTCATTTGACCATACATTTAATATGCCATATGACATAGTAATAAACATGCCAATTTTCAAGATTATAACCCAAACTAGGCATTATAGCAACAAACATGCATAACTAAGCTTAACTTTGACACTTTTAGTCCTAGCATGCTTCTGAGTTAATAGAAACTATCATGTAGTCATTCATCCTAGGCTTCATGCATCTATTCATGACATATTAACATTCAAATACAATTAAAAGCATCAAGTAGACATAAAAAAATAAAAAAAATAAGCAAAGGAGACAAACAAGTGCCTCCATAGCACAAGAAATGCCTCAAGAGCATACACAGGGTTGTGTGGCCCTTTTCAGTCCCGCAGGATAGGGAAAGGCCGTGCGGCCCTTCCTAAGGGCCATATGACCCTTCTGACCCAATTTTAGCCTCCTATTCGAATGCAAATCATTTTTGCAACTTTTCTTGAAAATTTTTGATACTTTTTCATCTTAAATGAATTAAAAACTAATCCAAATGATCCTAAATATTTTAAACTTATTCAAAATGATTTTTTAAACAAAGAAAAGAATAACAAAACAATGGCTAGAAGCAAAAATATGAGTTTCATGCAAAAGGGACCTAAACATACTTTCTAGGTTCGTTTAGCTCAAATTGATTGGATTATAACTTAAGCATAATTAAACATCATGTAAATACAGATTCTTGATTCAAACTTAGTTCATATTAAGAAATTTTACAAAGAAGAAGAAATGAAAGATCACATGGATTTTTACTAATCCATGTGATTATATCCAAAAACTCAAATGATTGTTAAATAAAAAGAAAAGAGGAAACTACTCAAACCTAGACATAACAAGGGTCGACAAATTGCTCTCAGGCTTTGTTTATCTTATGGGTGATTTCAAATGTCAATAACATTTATTGCTCGAAAAAGATCGCTTGTTGTCAAGTTCTTATTTTTAATCAAGCTTTGATACAATTAAATATACTCATTTTATCAAGAACACTATCAAGAACATTCTTGATATGTTCTTGAAAGACGTTTAGGAAAAGAAGCAAATCTCAATTTTGTTCCTTTGATTTCTTGAAGAAGATAATTATTTTGTATACTTTAAATAAATTCGATTGATTTTAATAAAATCTTTAGTCTTTGGGTAGTAAGATTGATTAAAAATTCAGTTTTATATTTGATTAAAAGAGAAAGTTAGTTTGCCAAGAGCTTAGGCTTCAAAAATCATATCCCTAAACTAGTGAGGGTGCAATCCTATTTATAGACTTCTACCGCCACTTGAATAGAAAGAAAAAAGAATAAAAGACTCATTTTTAGTTTTATTCAAACTTCCTAAGTAATAAAACCTCTTAATTATCCACAATGTAACTTCCAAAATGGCTTTAGGGTTACCTGTCAACCAAGAATCCCTAAAACTTCCTTTTTAGCTTTCAATCCAAAACTTCCCATTTGATCAAAATCCCAAACATGAACCCTTCCAGTAGCTAAATTGGCATAAAACAAACCTGAAATCTTCCAAAATTGGAAAAAAATTTAGACCAAAGGTGGCGGAGGCGAGCGGCAGGCGACTTGCTGCAAATGGGCTCGTCGACCCTCGCGCACCCGTTGTTGCATCTGATCCGTCTGGAATGACCCAAAAAATTTCAAAAACCTTTAAAAATGTTTCTAAACTCCTTTTAATTGAAAAAACAACTTAAATTGGCTTCGGGCTTGCACGAGCCCGATAACTTACCGCAAACAAGTCGGCAACCGCCTGTGGGCCCGATTTTCATTCGGACCACCGAATATGGCCCAAAATGACCCAAATTCATTTTTAAATACATTTTGAACATTTTATATTAAAATATAAACCTGGACCATCAATTGCTATGACAACCGTAATAATTTCTTCGATCCAAAAGCAAAAGTAATCACTTTTACAGGCAACCTTTTTCTCACAATCTCGTTTCTTGATGCTACATCATCGGGTTTCGGCTCGGGCTCAAGATGTGTTGAAAATTGGTGTCAACAAAAGAGGTAATAAGAATAATGAAATATCTGCCACATAATTGATACTCAAGAAAATAAGCAAGTAAGAATATATCATTATTATACAAATAATTTTTAATTTAATTTTTTTATGAGGAGCACAAAATTTTTCAATCCCTCTCCCAATAGAAGTTGCAAACTCAGTTTTCCCCACAGGTGAAGACATAGAGGTAAAGAAACAGAGATCAATAAATAGAGATTAAATCGCCTAAAAATGAAAATATTATCTAATTTTTGTTTGATCCTTTGAGAGGAAAATGAAAGTTGATGTGGGGTTTTGTAATTTTTTTTTTAGAAACTCACTTATGAAGCATCATTTTGTATTATCTCTTTCCAAATTATTATAATATCGTTTCTAAATTAATTGAATGAATTTATTATTTTAGCTGTGAAAGTTAAAATATATAGTGCAGCTAAACAACTATTTTTTTAATACTACTAAATTTATTGTAGACTTGTAGGCTTATTTTTAATTATTTAGAGTTTGACTAGACAGTTCAATAGAACTCGATATTTAATCAATTAAATATTATAATTAATTTATAAGTTTCATTTAATAGGTTGAGATGTTCATAATGAAATGTAATACCAAAATTAACACTTAATAAATTAAAGAGAAAAAATAATAAATTTTGAGAAGATTATTTTTCAGACAACTTAATTACACTCCTTCCATTATTTTCTGCATTCACTCCTATTTGTCACAAGATCAACATTATAGCTTGCATAGATTGATAATTTTTTATTTGGTTGCTAAACCTATCATTAAATTTCAACATGATAATTAATTTTTAGTTTGTTGCAAATAAATTATAACAGTTAAATTTTCAATATAGTTGTTGGAAATCTTCCCTATTTTAGCTTTAAATTTCCATTTTTTTCTATTTAATTTTTAAGTTGCTAAAAATCTAAAATAGCTTTTATAGAATGCTAGTTCAGATTTCAATAAGTTTCTTACTAAAACGTGGCAATTGTAATTCACAAGAAGTTTCAATTAACTTCCGAATACAGCAAGTCCCGAAATCCAAGTGAATTTATAATTCACAATTAGTATCATGAAATTATCAAAAGGAAACAATTTTTTTTTTTTATATAGTAACATACCTAACTAAACTACTCATTTTAGTACCAAAATTTTTATTTTGGTTCTTGTGGTATATGGAAGAAAAAAACTGATTGATTTAGTCCATTTAATGATGTTGGGGTTGTACTATTCTTCTTGGTAGAATTCACAAATAGTAAAAAGTGATGAGAGAGAGAATAGAGGGAATGATTTTGATTTTAAAGTTTTGCATGTAAAAATCACTTGAGTCTAACTATGATTAAACTCTTGATTAAAATTGAAAAAAAAAAAGGGAAAAAGAGCTTTATGGGTAGTTTGATATTGAAATTGAAGGACTTAATTTCAAATCTACCATTTGACAACACATATAAAATTAAAATTAGAATTTTTTCTATAATTTTATAAAATTATAATATAATTAGAAAAATAATTTTACAATTCTTAACTCAATTTTTAAAAATTATAATTTCATAATTATCAACATTTTCTTTACCATCACCATCCTATAACAGTAATGATTTGTCACTATCTGCAACTAGCCATCACCATCTCCACCCTCAATGATTAGTCACCACTACCATCACTGTCGGACGCTGGCGTCGACAATCATTTTCATCGCCATCACTAACGATAGTGGTTCACTGCCATCATTATCATCGTCATCATTGTCGTTGCCAATGCTAGCTACCATCGCAGATGATGGTACTCCTGCCAACATCAATTTTTATGGAATTTCAATTTTATATATGATACAAATATTAGAATTACAATTTTAACACAATTATAATTCTAAAAAATTAAAATTAGAATTGAAATTCTCAATTTTAATATCCAAACACATCCTTAGAGAAAATATAAAACTGCAAATTTGAGTTGTTGGGTTTTATTGGCGTGGTGTATATGTGTGACATATACACAAAGTGTAGGCAAGAAAAATCAACGAGTTTTAAGTAGTTTCAATGCATTCACAATGGAGCTACTTGCCTCTAAGTAAGGGCAGACCTACTTTACAACTTGGGGTGCATGGCCCCAAGCTTTCCAAAATTAGTTTTAATATATATAATATTTTTAATATATTTTTAAAATATATCAAATTGACCCCTTCAAAATTTTAAAATATTATATTAATCCTCCTCAAGTTTTCAAAATTAATTTTATACCTATATATTTTTAAAAATATATCATATTAGCCCCTCAAATTTTTAAATTTTTTATTTCAGGCTACATATTTTTTTTTTTTGAAATATATGCATTTAGTACTTCTAAATTTTTAAAATTTTGTCTATACATGTATATTTCATAATTTTTCTTAAAATATATATAAATTGCCCTAAATTTTAAAATTTTATTTGTTATCAATATATTATTATATTTATATATAAATAAATATTTTATAATATAATAATAATATTAAAAGTTTTAAAATTTTTTATATTAATCTTAAAAATTTAAATTTTTTTGTCCATAATTATTTTAGCCCCAACCCCTAAAATCTAGTTTTGGCCCTGCTTCTAAGTATGAATTGTTATACGCTATGCTGATTGTGGATTTTTGTCTTTAGTGTACATAAAATTAACAAGTTCAGGAATTATGCAGGACATTTTAAAAATTTAGGGTATCACACAACTTTTTTGATAAATATAAGGTTTAAATTATGCATTCAACCAAAAAATATACCTTTTTTTTGTAGATAACATTTATTTTGCTAGTTTTATAAAATTTATTTGAAAATTTCACTTATTTTAATGAAATTTGATTAGTTGTTTTAAGTTTCATAGGATTAAATGCATAAAATTGAAATTAATATTTTAAATTTTTTAAATATGAAATAAATTTTATAAATTTTTATAGATTTTATTTTATTTCAAATTAGCTGTAAGAATTTAATGAAAGTCTTTCTATTTAAATTTCAAATGTTATGAAAGACAAGATATCGTTTGAAACATTGTTCAACGACGTAAGCCCCAATCTTAAAATTTTTGCAAAAAATGATATATTGTCTCATAAGTAAATGAAAATCATTTCATAAACTATAATGTTATGATCATTAGAGAATTGAGGAAACCATGCGAACAACAAATGCCAAAAAACCTGTGGAATAGAATAATGTTTATTTTCCATAAAATGATTTCAAGAAACAAAAATTTTAGCCTCCATTCATTCTCAAAAATATATTTTCTTGAAAAATTATTGTTCGAATTTTCTGATATTTTACTACAAGAATTTATCAGATTACTGACGAAAATTACCTACGAAATATAATGCGTCTCTAAATACCGATGAATCACTGATGGTTATCATATTTTTGTTATTTTTGACCATTTGCTGACAGATAAATGTAAGTGCTTACCGACCATACTATGTGTTAGTAGATATTGGGAGGAATAGAAGCACATAAATTTGCCGACCAAATAAACACTGATTATCGATCATATATTTGCTGACGAAAATATTTGGTCGATAATTTTGCAATAATACAAGCGTGAATATTTGGCACGTAAAATTCATTTTTCTGATGGTTTGCTGACAGACTATAAGGCATGTGACTTAATGCACTCCATCGGTAATTGGTCGGTATTGCTTGTAGCGACGATTTACCGACGAAATTAATGTCATCAGGAAATGTAAAACTATAAAAGTTAATCCAGTTCTCTTTTTTTTGGTTTCTTCCTCTCTCTGTTATATCTCTTTTTGTTTCTCTCTCTTTGTTTTTGTCTCTATACTCCATCATCCCACCATCACTGGTTCTTTTTTCTTCCCGTCGCCATTCTTATCTACCGTTCACCGTTATTCGAGATTAGTGAAAGAATTTTCTATTTTGTTTTTTTTGGGTGGTTGAATTTAATTTTATTTGGGCATAATGGGTTCTTATTTTTTGTTAGAACTGTCATATTTGAGAGGTTCTTTGCCGTCGTCAAGCTTCTTCGCCAGTTGTCCACCATTTTCGATCACTGCTTCCATTGTACCGATATTTTGCTTTTTTTTTTTTTTTTTTTTTTTTTTTTTTTTTTTTTTTTTAATTTTTTTGTTTTTTGTATTTTTTTCTTTTTTAATTTTTTTTTCTTTAAATTTTTTTTTTTTTTTTTTTTTTTTTTTTTTTTTTTGTGTTTGTTGATGATTTTTGTTGAAACTTTGACGTTCCAAGTTTACTTGGTTTTGTTTTAATGGAAATAAATTGTGAACTATTAATATATTGTTTTTTTTTAATATATTTTTGGATTTGTGCACTTGTAAAAATAAAATGTGTAAATTGTGATGGATTGATAATGAATGATTAAGATGAAAATGAATTGGTATTTCCAAGTTTGTAATAGAAGTGCTTAAAATTATTTTTTTTTCAGGAAGTTGATACTTAAATTATAGAAGAGATTCTGTTGAAATTTCGGTAGAATCTATAGATCTTCATTATTCAATAAGATGAAATGGACTGTATTAATTAATTTTAATTTATATCTTAAAAGTAAAGATTAATTTCAATTTATATTTTAAAAGTAAAAAGTTGCTTTGAGGTCTATATATGATTGTATTTTAGATTATAACTGATTTGAATGTTGAATGATTGGAAAAGTCTTTAATTTAATAGCTACTCCTAAATTTAATATTAATAAAAAATATTTTTGTTAGCAAGTTGAGAGATTGGGACGTCAGCCCATGCCCGTTGAGCTTTTGTCTATACTCATACTAGGAGACACGACTGACAGACTTTTATCGACACCAAATCTCAAAGGGTTTGTGTAAGTACCAATATTAAATAAATTTTTATTAAGTACATTTCAATATGTTTCTAATGTGATAACATTAACTGATTTCTTTATTTTTTAAAATATAGGAGGATATTAATAACATTCGCGAGCAATTATCACAGCGTATTTACGGGGAGTATATGGTTAAAGATAATAATTGATTGGAAGAATTAGGGCATATGATAAATAGTTATGTAAATAGTATCTATTTCTCTAATATTCATTAAAATCCTTTGAGAATAGTCAATTAAGTTTAAAAAACATCTAAGTAGAGTAAGAGAGTCTATAATTTGAAAGATTTTGGTGTAGATGATGTTGGATGAAGAAAATCCTAAATTTTGTTTTGTTGAAATTGTGTTGTGTTTAGGTTTATATGTTGAATGGACTTTATAATTAATTGGAGCTTGACCAAGAATCTTTGAGCTTTGAACAAGATTGATTGCCCTATCGGAGATGAGTTATGCATATATATTGTATATATAATTATATATGTTATATATTTTCCTCCATAATATTGAACCGAAATTATATTATGAGCATATCTATATATTCATTTAAATTGTTAAATCCTTTTGAAATAAATGTTGATTAACCTATAATATTTCTTGTTGCCCATTGTTATAACTATTGAATTGAGTATATTACCTATTTCTTTAGAACCAACTCACTGTTATATTATAACCTTACTATTTTAAAATATTTATTCTTACCTAATCCATTTGATTAACATCTCTATTGAATATATATTATCAAAACTAATATTTATATTCTGAATAAAGTTTGTGAGAGTATCAAAACTTCTTATCTATGAGGGATAAATCATGGGACTGTATATATCAGTAACTCGACTGATAGAGTCTAAAATATCAGAGTCCTTCCTAGAGGGGATAAAATTTCTTTAAGCATGTGTTAGGACAAACACATATACTTTGAATGAAAATCCTAGTACTCCTGTTCAGTTCTCTATTGTTCTGACATTTACACTACTTTACCGTATATCATATGTATATATGTGATGTGTCATTCCTTGCAGTTTCTCCCTGTTCATGATTTTGATATGCATATGATCTTTGATATTATATTCTGATTTTTGTAATATGAGCCATTTGTTTATTCATATCATATCTAGATACATAAATTGCTTCCCAATTTCAATTTTGATTCTAAACCACATGTATGACATATGCATAATTTATTGAGTCGAATACTCACTTTCCTTCTGTTGTAGTTTTCATGTGCTAGAGTTATTAATTCAAAGACCGACGATAGAGTTTTTTTATTTTCTTCCTCTAAGAAGCTAGTCCAAGTATAAACTATAATATTTTGAATGTTAATTATTATTTTGGAATAATTGTAATACTCTTAAAGCACTATAGTATTTTGAATGGTCTGTGATGGTATGTTTATGGTGATATTCTTTTAGGTTATTAATTGTTCATGTTGAATAGGGGTTATCAAGTTACCTTTGATTCATTGTGAATAAGTTGGCTATATTTTGGATATTATTATTATAGGTTTGTTATGATAGTTGGATGAAGAGTCCGATTATGTATTGTGTTTGGTTTTAGACTGTTATTTATTTGTTATATATTCTGTTTAGGGATTTTATAGATTTTTGGTGGCTTTAAACCTGTCTATATTTTAGGACTGTCACATCTCTGGATTTAGGGCGTGATAAAATAATTTCCTATGCATTAACGACAAAAATTATACTTGTCATTTACCAATCATTTCAGTATTCCATCGATAATTTAGCAACAAAATCACAATCCTTTGCCTATTACATTTCCATCAGTTATTCACGGACTATCTTTACTTTTTTGTCGACAATCACAATTTTTTGCCGACTATATTTTCGTCAGTAATTTACCGACCATCTTTATTTTTTCGTCGACAATGATTTACCGATAAAATTTAGTCCACATTTTTTTTTATGGTTGAGATTTCATTGACAATTAATTTTATGGGTGATTTTTAAGTCATTACCAACGATTTTTTACGTCGATAACGCACTGAATTCTTGTAGTGTTTGATGAACTTTAAGAAAATTATCAATGAAAAATAATTTTCAATCAACAAAAAAATATTTACAAATTTTGAGAAAATTACGCATTGTTTTGACAAACGGAAAATCACTTTCTCTAGACTTTAACCCTGAGACAAATTGTCAGAAGACTTGGCTCTTGATCCAACAACCTCTTCAATGACCATTAGTTCATCGCTGACTGCCTAATGTCCTGCCACATTGTCGACAATAATTTTTTTTTTTTTAGTGAAAATAAGAATAAGCTTTTAGGATGATACTTTAGAGGAGCTTTGGTTATGCAGTGGCCCAGAAAATATGAAAACTTGCTGAAACCTCAAAAATATTGGGTAACACCGCAATTTAAGCTTTGAAATTTCTTTGAATGACAAGTGTAGAGAGAGAGTGGCGGAGCTTTTTTTTTTTTGGGGAGGCCAAAAATTCAAACAGGAATTTGAAAATTGCAAGTCATTTATTATGAGCTTTTTCCTATTATAAATAATCCAAATGCAATAAAATAAAACTTAAACTGATGAGCTAAAAAACTAGTTTAAAATTAAAATTATAAACATGATTTCAAAAAATGGCCCAAATTTTTTATATATTATGAAAATAAATTTTTAAGTGACCATACTAACTAATATTTAAATTAATTATTAATATTAATGAGAAAAGGTTGAGATCAAGGATGACCATTGCGTGTACTTTCCCATTAAAATTATTGACTCAAAGAGAGGTAGAAAGGGAAATCCCCTTGTCATTTTATTTAGAAGAATGGATAAATTTTCATGTTATTTGTATCGTTTAGGAGAGTGAATGGTAATTTTATAATGAAATTATTTTTAACTTTCCCTATTTTTATATTAAATGTTGGTTTAATAATGAGAAAAAATAATTTAAACAAATTGATTAAATAATTTGTTGAAAACAAAATAGAGAAATTATATATTCATTTTTAAAATAAGATGTCTTAACTGGTTTATTTTGGTATTAATAGAGAGATTCAATAGTTAGCAGCCATAATAAAATTTAATATTAAAGTTTAAATTGACCCTTAATATTTTTAATTATGTCAATAATCATATTTTAAAATAAATATAGAGTCTGAAAAATTTTATAATTTTGAAATATATAATAAATTTTAATTTTTATTAAATTTTTTATATTTTATTCTTTTAAAAAATTGGAGTCAATTGATTTGAAATTAAAAAGTTAAAAAATAATTTAGTGATAAAATTAATGTTGAATTTAATTGGATAAATATTTTAAAAAATAAAGGATAATATTAATATATTATATACAATTATAAAAAAATTAATAACTAATTTCAAATTTAATCCTAAAATTTCTCTCTCCATCATCAAAAGTCAAAGATAACATTTTATCACATTTGTATAGTCCTTCATATTCTAATCTATCATTCATTCTTTACATCACTTTTTACCTACTAAACAACTAGTCACATACCATCTAACCTCTTTTATCTAATTGAGTCAACCTTAGTCCTCATCAAATTTGTATCTGCTAAATTTCATCCATCACATTTCAGATTATTGAATATTTAAATAAAAAATTGATAATTACTGATTTGTTATCAAATTTTATTAAATCAAAAATTAATATTTATTTAAATAAATAATAATTTTTTAATTATCGTATATTTTTAAATGACAATTAAATTTTATAATTTCAAACACCCTCTATAAATAAAAACAAGTCACATCTTTTCTACTCCAAAAGCTATATAAACATAGCCTTATCATTTCTATTTCATTACATTTATCGTCTTCAATAACACTTTGTTCTCACTTTTTTCTATTTTCTCTCTTCTTGATTGATTAGAACTCACAATTCCCAATCTTTAAGTTGAGCATAACATAACAATACCTTTCTCCGTATTAATTTAACTCAAAGAAGAAGAAGCCCTGGTGAAAGCAAGCTTCAATGTCTGGCTTTTTCTCTCTCATTCTTGACTTCATTTGTATGATCATCATAAGTGTCATAATATGCATTATCTCTTTCATATCACACATATTGACACAACTTTCATTTGCACTTCAAAGCAATTGATCAAAATACAATATGATTGGAATAGATTAGAGGAAAGTTCTTCCATTAAATGCTAATAAGAAAGTACAATTGTTCATTATTTTTGGACAAAATCAAGCCTTTGCCTTTCTTTAATCATTTAGTCATATATTGAATATAAATATGACTGAAATTACGTGAAAGACATTGACTTGCTGGAACAATAGCATTTCAATTTCCTATACTAATAATCCTTGGTTTTGGAATAGGTTTTGCAACCTTGGTTCTCCCTCGCAGATGAAATTTGTTGAGCTTTACACAGTATCAACATTCTTCCTTTTTCTTCCTCCACATATGTCCGGCTTGTATCCGTCCTCTAGGATCTTCTCAACCTCCTCGAATTGTAGGCCTTTGGTTTCAGGCACAAACCAGAAAATGCATACAAGTCCAATGCAAGAAATTGCAGCAAACAGGAAAAATGTGCCACCAGCACCAAGATATTCAGTCAGAGTTAAATACGACTCGCTCACTATAAGATTTGAAACCCAGTTTGATACTGCTGCAATCCCTCCACCAATGCCTCTATACCTCAATGGATATATTTCGGAGTTCACTATCCATGGAACAGTACCCATTCCAGGTGCATAAGCAATAATATAAAGTCCAAGGAGTACAACAGCAATGAAACCAAATCTACTTGGGCAACCTTTCTCGAAAAATACACGACGTTCTGCACGACATGCACCTCTTAACGCCTTGGTTGCATCCAAGCAGGCTCCAGGATGGAACTAATAACATAAAACAAGTCTATCAAAATCAAACTGCATAGGTTTAATAATTTTCGCATTTTTTACATTATTGTAAATCAAGTTATAATAGATGCTGATTGAAGTGAGAATAAAGGAATACATTCCGGATTACTACTTAATGTAACATGGTGAATATACTTACAGCACTGGCAGCATTAGCGCAGAAACCGCAATCTGCTTTCAAACAAGACATGCAGCTCCATTTTGTTGCATCGTTTGCTCTCAAATACATTGGACAAGTAGAGTTTAAACCAAAGTGTGCAGACTCAGTTGAACTGATCTTAGGAGCATGAGCAGATGCTTCCATAAAAACAACAGATAAGGCCACAAGGAAACTGATTATCCCAATCATAGAAATAATCATCAACCTTCTCCTTCCATATCTATCAACAAGAGCCATACTAATAATAGTTCCCAGAGCATTGAGGCCAGAAGTGATGAGAGAGAGTGCCATGGCCATAGAGTTTGAAGCAAATCCTGCAAATTGGACTATGGTTGGGGCATAGTACATAACGGTGTTTATACCCACAAACTGCTGAGCAACTTGAACAGTGACGCCTGCATAAAGTCCTCTGCGGACTACTTTGTTTTTAAATGCACCCTTTATTTTCGATATCATGTCATCTCCATTTGCAGCTTCATTGGCCTTTTCAGCTTCAACAGATGAAGCTAAGGCATTCATCTCCTTTTCAACTTCTTCAGAAGGATAGATTCTCTCCAAAATTGCCCTCGCTTGATCTACCTTGTTCTGATTAAAGGGGAAAACAATTTTATAAACAAGAAGAAATGAGATCGTTAGCATATGCTACATATTATGACAGGTAGAAGTAGAACCATCATTCAAGTTGAGGAGTTTTTAAATTAAAAGGATAATTAATTACTTTATCTAGAAAAAAAAATCATCGAATAGTAGCTTGATTTTGAAAATAGAAACTCAGATTTAACTTTTTCCAGAACCATCATCCCATAAAATTCACTAACACTCAGATCGTGAAGTAGCAATGATGTAAACACTTGCTACCATACAGCTTAGTTTGTCAGCTTGAGATGGTTAGCATCAGCGGATCACTGAAGCTATGTGAATTTAGATATATTTATAACACAGATTAGTCACAAGGATTGATCTGTTGATTCTGTTCCATACTCGAACCATAAAAGCATAAAAAGCATACTAAGAGTATTTTCCTTTATAAGCTTAATAAACAGATGGAGAGACATAAGAGGGAAAAAAAAAACATTTTTGGAAAACTTAAGATTTATAACCTCTCTATAGAGCCATCTGGGGGATTCGGGAAGTGATAACATCAGCAGAAACTGAACTAGAGCAGGGAGGCAAGCTATCCCAAGCATCCAACGCCAGGTTCCATGAGCCTGCCGATAAAATTTTATAGTTCTTAACATCTGATAGTTTAGAACATTAAGAAGTTCAAGGCAAAACTAAGATAACCTGCGTTACCTTGGTGAACGCGAGATTGATTAGGTAAGACAAAAACTGTCCCCCTGTAATTAGCAAACCATTCGTGCCAACTAGAGCCCCTCGTACTTTTGCTGGAGAGGCTTCTGAAATGTAAAGAGGAGATGTCATGGACGCCATTCCCACTCCCAAACCAACTAGAATTCTTCCGATAATTATAACCCAGGGAGCTGGAGCAATAGCCATAACCAATGCACCAATGAAGAACACAACATCTGCACATAAAATTGATATTTTCCTTCCAAACTTATCATTAATATAACCACCAAATGCAGCTCCAATAATAGCTCCAGCGACAGCCATACTCACAATGGTCTCCTGCTCATTAAGAAATGAAATATCAAGCACCATGCTCACCAAAAATACAATATATATATATATATATATATATATATATATTCCCATTTTCAAAAAAGCATTATGTAATCAATAACTAACCTGTAGCCATGTTTTCTTGTTGACAGATTCGAAATCCTCACGGATGTAAAGCAGGGCACCAGAAATAACTCCTAAATTCACATGACCAAAGAACATTAATTATGAATCCTATCCATTATTATATCTCTGTTTTGAACTTTCAGTTTAATAAAATGCAAAATTAATGCTCTCAAACATCTAACCTGTATCATAACCAAATAGAAGCCCTCCAATGCCTGCTGACAGTGCAAGCCTCAAAACGTAAGGAGTACGCCAGACTATCCGCCAGCATTCTCTAAACTCAATTTTGTCTGGCTTCACAATAGCCCCTTCCACCATTACTTTTTTCAGCAATGGAAAAAACTAATGGAAAATGAATTTCAAGTACAATCTACAAAGAAACAATCATGAACAAAACTTGGTACAAGTTTACAATCATAAACAATAAAAAATTCTGAAGAAGGTACCAAATCAGATTATCAATTTAACTTTATCCTAATATGGAAAGGTAAAAAATAAAATAACGTGAAAATTAAAATCTCTTAATTAATAAGAAATATATACAAATTGGAACAAATTCTCCTAAACAATTTTACTTTCCCAAAATAAGAAATTCCAAAAAAAATTAAATTAATCTATAACCAAAGGTTGATCTTTCATCACTATGCTGAAAGTGACAGGGTTAAGTTCAGTATTCTTTTTAATAAACTAAATAAAAAAATTCACATACAAATAGTACTAAGAACGGGGCACTCTCAAAGAAGGAAAAGCCTTTAATTTGTACAAAATCAGACTAAAAAAAAGGTGGCAATGGTCTTGATCTAAATTTCTTTTTCTTTAAGGCAATGGTCTTAGGCTAAATTTTCTGTTTCATTAACACTTTTCAAGATTGTAAAATACCCATAAAGAAACTTAAAGAAAAGGTTGTAACTTTACACTAAGGATGATCAGATTCTTCTTCTGTAGAGTTTCTAAATTCTTCTTCTTCTTCTGTAAAGTTTCTAAACTTAGCATGCAATGACTTTTTCTTTCTTATTCTTGTAGTTCTGCCAAAGGCAAAATCATTTTTATCCTTAACTTTATGTATATATAGAGTCAACCGTAGATAATTTGTTTGTTTTGAAAATCCCAAAAGAAGATAAATATTTGATTTGGTTTTGAATTCCATTTCTATATGCTTATCTCTATAATTAAGTAATTAAGTTTAGAGTTACTATAGAAGTGATTCTGGTAAGCGGTAACATCCTTTTTTTCTGGAAAATAAAATCCATAATGGATATCAAAATAACAGAAGTCCTTAATTCCATCTCCAATCTCCTCTGTTTTTGGATAGACAACATTATTATCCGTAATGGATAATAATTTGGATAAAAGTTGTATCCAATGACGTAGCAGGATTTATTTAGACTTAAACACGTGCACTCCTAACAAATTAAAGTTAAGGACTATAATTAAATTATAATAATAATTTATCCAATCCCCAACTTTTATTCTCACTGATTTATGAACTATGATACTCGTAAAGTTGTAACTTGTAAGCTGGGTATTCTCCTTTTAGTTAGCGTTTTCAATTTTTGTTAGATATAAATTTCCTATAAAGTTCTGTTTTAGTTTGAAAATTTCATAATTTATATATAAAAATATAAAAAATTTCTTAGAAATATATATATATATATATAAGAAAACACAAAAAATAATCAAATATAGAAAGTGATCAAGGTATAAATATAAAAGGGGTAGGAATAAATATAAAAAGTGAATAAATATTTAGAATATGAAAATTATAATTTGAAAGTTGACTTATAAATTTTTTTAAGATATAATTATAAAATATAATTGAGAAAATATATTAACATAATAATATATTTATATTTTGTCTGAAGAAAATAATAGTCAGACGAAATTTAACTAAAAATTACAGTACCTAGCTCTACTAGATATAAACTAATTATAAATATGAATTATGATGAATATTTTCAATTAAATATTATATATGTAACATTCAGTACTTACAGAACCATATTTACCCTAAATATAAGCTTAATTAAGAATCTTTGTGCTATGACATCAACTAATATATATTCATGTATGTGTCTTCATGTATCATTGCAATGTGTTTTCTATGCATCTACAAGTTAAGCTAAGTCATATGACATATATGCATTTGTTTTAATGATTCAGACTAAGTTTAGAAACTATAATGTATGAGATTATATGAATCTAATTACAATATGTGCCCATGAGATATTATTTATGTGATTAAATGCTCAAATGATGAATACCATAAGTATTGATGTGATACTATGATTAGAAGATGTTTGAACTTGATTAACCTTGAAATTTTGTGTGTTATGATATGGAGACTTATAAATTTAATTGGAGTTGAATGGAGATGATTTTGGATGATAAATTGCTTAGCTTGGAGCTTATCGATTAGTTATACTAACTCGTTATTTTTTGATGTCTTTCAGGTAGTAGGTAGTGAATAACTTAAATTTCATGACACATCTGTTTGAGCAAGTGTAATACCTCAGCAGACAGAGTAATGATAACAAGTAAGTACAGGAGACGGTATGGATATAACGGATTATAGTAACAGAGATACTATTAATTGAAGTATAAATAGGTTCAATCAATTATTGAAATATACAGAGAATGATAAAGAGTAATATTCAAGAATTTTTTAGCTTCAATTGGGTCACTTTTGAGATATTGTCCTGTAAAATACCGATGTTAATTACACTGCCGAGAAAATAGCAGTCTGACTAATTTAAGACCCAGACTTGGGGAGATTAAATTAGTTAATTTTATGTGAAATTATGGTGAAAAGAAAGAGTTGAAAAATATTTTAGAATACTGAAAATAAAATTAATGGCAAAATCGTAATTTATGGCAACTTTGGGGCAATTTTGGAAATCCACTGTCTGGAATTCAGAAATGACCCAGAACTATTTTTAAATGATAGAATAAATTAAAATAAGACATTTTACTCCCTACACTTGAGGTTGAATCTAAACAGAATAGATAGAATAAATTACAGAAAGTTTCAAGGTCAAAATACAATTAAGAAAATTTTTAGGCCAAAGTGTAATTAAGTAAAGTTGTAGGACCCATCCATTTATATCAAATTCTAGAAAGAAGTTGAGGTGGCCGGCCATCACATTTGAGGAAAAAGATTTTATGGGTTTTCTTTATTAATTTTCATTAGGAATTTGACACCTAGCAAAAATCTAGAAAATTCCTCAATTATTTCTATTTCTTTCTTCTTTTGACTTTAGCATTTATAAGAGAAAGAGGATGAAATTTTTACTCCTTCAAAATAAAAGCAAACTGTGCCACCCATGGAGAAATAATTAAAAATATTTTCTCCCTTTCCACAGATAAATCAAAGCCAATCTAAGGAAATAGATAGAAAGAAGAGAAGTGGTGGAAGAAATAGATGGAGATGTAAGTAGATGTCAATGTTATATTGGGAGAAATAAGAGGATGAAATTCAAGAATTTAATTCAAGGTAAAAAATTTTAAACTTCAGTTTTTAATTTAATTTAAGAATTTTATGGTTTGAGTAAATAATTGAGCTAAAAGTGTTAAAGATGAGCTAGGGTTTAAAATGGATTTTGAATATGAGTTGAAGCAGTAATTTATAGACAGTAATCCGAATTTTTAATGACCGGATTTGAGGATTTCCAAAACATGAAAGTTGTAGATAAATGTGTTAATTAGAATTCTGTGAAAGTAATTTATAAAATTTGAAGCGAGAAAAGAGTTATTGAGTAAAAATCGTGACTGGACAAAATTAGATTTTCTATAATATTGCTACTGTATTTTAATTGTACAGAATGATAGAGAAATAATTATAAGAAGTGTTCAACATGAAAAGTGTTCATTATGTCTTATCTATAATCTTGTAAAATTATTTTTCAATTAGATTTTTGGTTTATGAGATATTAGGCCATAAGTATTAACTGTCTGGATTGACTGATAAACAGAACATAGCCTACTGAGTTCTATTAATATGAGGACCTTAAAATCTGAATTAGAGAAAGTGTTAAACATGAAAGATGTTAATTTATATGTTATCTAAATTTTTGTAAAATGGTTTTATAATTGGATGAGTATGAAATTAATTATAGATATAGAAACATGATCTATTTGGATAGAGATTTCAGGGTAGTAGTTTAATTTTGGAAATTCAGTAAAAATTATAAAGTGATCAAAATATTCTGAAATTTGGATATGCTATAATATTATATGTCTATTTTCAACAGGAAAAATAATTACAGTATTGAGTTATTAGCAAAATAACAGAATCTGCCAAGTCAAAGTTACAGAGCAAAATGCAGGCAGCAGGACTGGTTATGAAGCTAAGTTTAAATTAATGCTATAGATTTTGTAGCAATGAGATTAATATGAATTTTGGATATGTTAAAGCTTGATATGTCTAGTTTAAATAGGAACAAGAATTGAAACAATTAGATAAGTGTAGAAAGAGATATGTATTAAGGAACACAGGCTGCCAGTATGAAATGTTGCACAAAAAACCTTAGGGCCCGTTTGGGGACAAGAATTGGAATTGGAATTGAGAATTTCAATTTTTATTTAATTTCAATTTGAATTCCAATTCCAATTTTGGAGGTGGATGTGGCAGTGGCAGTGGTATTGGATGTGGCGGTGGGAGAGAGGATTATAGTGGTGATTATGGAATTATAATGATTATGGAATTATAATTCTTATGGGTTGAAAATGGAATTGTGGAATTATTTTTTAGTTATATTACAATTCCATGAAATTGTAGTTAGAATTCCAATTCTAATTCTAGATAGCTGCCAAACACTAGAATTGAGAATTTCAATTCCAACTCCAATTCTAGGCTCTCCAAACGGACCCTTAGTGATTTGAAAAATTTAGGAATTTCTTAAATATAAGTGTAAGTAATGTAACTTTATGTTAAATATTATCTAAATGAAAATTAATTGGATATGTAGAGACAAGAATGGATAAGAAACGTGATGGGTACCATAAGAAATAAGGCAAAAAATCAAGGATAAAGGAAAAGGAAAATGTTTAAGTCATAAGCTAAGGTTAGTAATATATACATCATTATACATATCCATGTCTTGATTTGTTGACCCAATGAACATGTTTTCTTCTTGATTGAATATCATCATATTATTGCTATTGATTATCCTTTAATTTTCTTCAAGATTAAAATGATTCATATCTATGGATTATTATTGATATTTGCAATACCTATTATATTTGTTCATATCAAAAACCGAACCATGATATTGTTCTTAATTGATCAAGTATCCAAATGTTTTTAAAAGTAATCACACAAAATGCTTAATCGTATACCATGATATTTATTGTTGAATAGCTACCTTTGTATTAAATAAAAAAACCGATACTTGATTAATGAAATACATTAACATTGATTGGTAAGTAAGCCCATGTGTATCAATCGAAAGCCATTGTACCGTAATGTTCCTAATGAATATTTAATATTGTTATTGATTTTCATTGGCCTATTTACATGTGGATTTGACAGAGCTACATTTTCGATGGGGAAATGGGTACATACCGTCGACAATGTGCATATTGATTATACGTGATACCCTAGCTAGGAAGGGTTAACTGTCCTAGCCATAAGGCCTAATCAGCCTTATGTACATGATATGAGATTATACGTATTCATGACCCTTTTATCTGTCTTATCTACATGATACGAGTATTGTTTACTTGTTCATTGATTCCATGCTTATATCTTTTTGCTTACCATTGATGGCCATTCTTTCATCGATTATTGTTTATCATCGATTTGATTTTTACCTGTTCCAAACTTTTAAAGACATTTAGTGTGCAAATAAATTAACCTTTGACAAGAAAATTGAATATACTGATATTCTTCATTGTATTTATTGATACTTGACTTCCATTGATAACCTTTATTATCATATGCTTATATCTCATGTTTGTTGATGTATACATGCTCACTGAGTATTTTTATACTCACTCTATTGTGGTTTATAATTTTTACAGGAATGAGACAGAGAAGGTTGATTCCAAGTCAGTTTCTTTTCCGACTTGGAATGTCAAATATATCGAGGTAGAATTTTATTTTCTAAAAGTTATAAGTGTCAACTCATAGAGTTTCATGATACTGTGTGTAATTAGGTGATTAAGTACTATAGTGATGTATGAACATTAAAATAACTGACGATTCAATGGCATTCAAAATGTAATGTGTAATGCTTAATGATTGATAATGACAATGATAGCGAAGTGATAAACACAGTGATACTGAAAATATTAAAATGAAATTTATATGTTTTGAAAGAGATTTAGAAGTGCTATATATGTCTGTGAAACTATGAAGTTGAGGGTATAAGAATGGTAAATTTTTGGGAGTGTAAAAATAATTTTAGTGCAGGATGTGTAATTTTTGAGAGACCCGGTTTTGGGTATAGAATAACGTTAAAATTACAAAGGAAACTTTGACAAAATTTCTGTAAAATTTGTAAGTAATAAATGGAATTTAAGAATTGATGAATGAGTTAAGATTGATTGAATGATTGATAACTATATTGTTCATGGGTTCTATGGGTTTCCGATGACCTTAGGTCTACCCGTGCCCTAGGACTGTTGCGTTCCAAAAATGGGACGTGTTAGTAACTAAAAATATTCATGTATTCTTTTGCTACTGAAATATTATTTTTGTCTAGTTGCTCAATGTTTGTCAAGAGAATATTAGATGCTTATTTTGAGATGATATTTGTAATTATTCATATATTATAATATGTATTTTGGATAAGTAGTATAACATTAAATGATGTATTGGATTATGATGGTTGTCCAAAAGTCTTAGAATATCCTAAGTGAATCCCTACATAATGATGAAGTATATATGTGTATATGATTAATGGATGGTGATGACTACAAAATATACCTTCAGGTTGTGACCTTGGGATTGATTTATGTTGTTATATTAAGATTTTATAGGTAGTTGATAGTCTTAAACTTATCCATGTCCTATAATAGACGCATTTCAAAATTGAGATGTGACAAAGTGATGAAGTCTAGAGTTTAGTATATATTGTCTTAAGATGCTATAAGTATGTAACAACTCAGCCTAGCCTGAACCAAATCTCTATTGAGATTTTCGGGGAGAGATTTTTGTTTTCTTAATATTGTGATGTTAATATGTATTTATGCATGTAATTGGTATTTATGCATGTTATTTGAATTAGTTTTAGGCATAGAAATGGTTTAGAGACAGCCAGGACTTAATCGACAAATTTTGAGTTTTTGGTGAACTGGGGGCAAAATGGTCATTTTTCACCCGTCGGAATTTTATGGAATAAATATCATATTTAAAAGGAGAAAATAATTTAAAGACTTGAAAATGACCTTATTTTAATTATTTGAGAATTAGTTTAAGAAATAATCCCGGTCGAAAAATTCATATCGGCACGTTGCGCGATTTCGGTGTTTCGGTTGCACTAAGGGTATTTTGGTCATTTCCTTTATAATATGGAGTTATCAAGTGTGTGCAACCTTATGGTAATAGTTTAGGCTTGATTAAATCTGACCGTTGGATCAAATGACTTTAAATTTGAT
>CANXYC011138423.1:0-10057 GCA_948193065.1 Aleurites moluccanus | reverse complement strand
CTTTCTGGGGCATATAGTGAGCAAGGATGGGATTGAAGTTGATCCTAGAAAGGTGGATGCAATTCTTAGTTGGCCTAGACCCACAAATATTTCAGAAGTTAGAAGTTTCTTAGGTTTGGCAGGCTACTACAGGAGGTTTGTTCAAGACTTCTCCAAGATTGCAGCTCTTTTGAGCAAGCTCACCCAGAAGCTAGTTAAATTCCTATGGTCAGATGCATGTGATAAGAGCTTCCAAAAGTTAAAGTCTTGTCTCACCACAACACCTATCTTAGCTTTGCCGTCTGGTGAAGGAGGATATGTGGTGTATTGTGATGCATCGAGAGTAAGGCTTGGTTGTGTACTTATGTAGCATGGTAAGGTGATAGCCTATACTTCTAGACAATTGAGGAAGTATGAGGTGAATTATCCAACATATGATCTTGAGATGGCTGCAGTTGTTTTTGCCCTAAAGATATGGAGACATATATGTATTGAGAAAAATGTGAGACTTTCACAGATCATAAGAGTTTGAAATATATATTTCAACAAAAAGATCTTAATCTTAGGCAAAGAAGGTGGGTTGAATTGCTTAAGGATTATGACTGTGAAATCTTGTATCATCCAGGAAAAGCTAATGTTGAAGCCGATGCATTGAGCAGAAAGTCTTTGGGAAGCTTAGCCCATATTTAAGTGAGTAAAAGATCAATAGTGAAGGAAGTGCAAAAATTGCATGGTATGGGAATCAGTTTGGATTTGTCAGATTTAGGAGTGCTTTTAGCTCATTTCCAAGTCAAGCCGGTATTCATTGATCAGATTAGAGAAGCTCAAGACAAAGACCCTCAGTTGGTGAAGATAAAAAGCAATGTGGGATCAGAAAAAGCTCTAGGATTTATTGTGACTGATGGTATGTTAAGACATGGTAACAGGTTATGTGTTCTAGCAGTTGATAGTTTGAGAGATATGATCCTCAAGGAAGCACATCATGCCAAGTATAATGTACATCTAGGTGCAACGAAGATGTACCATGACCTTAAGGATTCCTACTGGTGGAGTGGAATGAAAAGAGATATCGCCGAATATGTAGCTAAATGTCTAACTTGTTAACAAGTCAAGTTCGAGCATTAGAAACCTTCTGGGCTACTTCAAGAGTTATCATTGCCATAATGGAAATGGGAGAGGGTGACTATGGATTTTGTAGTTGGATTACCAAGGACTTCAAGAGGCTATGATCTAATATGGGTTATTATTGATAGATTAACCAAGTCAGCTCATTTTCTGCCCGTTAAGACGGCTTATAAGGCTTCTCAGTATGCACAGATTTATATCGATGAGATCGTCAGACTTCATGGAGTTCCAATTTCAATCATCTCAAATAGAGGTACTCAGTTCACCTCGAGGTTTTGGCGGAAATTACAAGAGTGCTTGGGTACCCAACTTCATTTCAGCACTGCATTTCATCGGTAAACAGATGGGCAATCAGAGAGGACCATCCAAACTCTATAAGATCTGCTAAGGATGTGTATTCTAGACTTTGGAGGAAATTGGGATGCTTATTTGCCATTGATAGAATTTTCTTACAATAACAGCTACCATTCCAAGATTCAGATGTCTCCTTATGAAGCTTTGTATGGCAAGAAATACAGATCTCCCTTGTGTTGGGATGAGGTTGGAGAAAAGTATATCGAAGGACTAGCGTTGATTAGATATACATCAGAAAAGATTCCACTAATCTGAGAGAGATTAAAGACAGCTTTTAGCTGCCAAAAGAGCTATGCTGACCCAAAGAGAAAAGACCTTTAGTTTGCTCTTGGAGATCTTGTGTTTTTAAAGATCTCACCAATAAAAGGAGTTCTACTGTTTGGCAAGAGAGGCAAGCTATCTCCATGATTTATTGGATCCTTTGAGATTCTGAGCAAGATTGGAGAGGTTTCATACAAGTTAGCTTTGCCTCCTAGCATGGATAGTGTGCATTTGGTATTTCACATATCGATGCTTCGGAAGTATGTTGCCGACCCTTCTCATATGCTACAAGTTTTGGAAGTGGATCTTCAACCAGATTTGATGTATGAAGAAATTTCAATTACCATTGTGGACCGAATGATTAAGAGGCTAAGGAATAAAGATATATCAATGGTTAAGGTCCTATGGAGAAGTCAAGCTATGGAAGAGTGTACTTGGAAAAGTGAGCAAAACATGTAAGACAAGTACCCTTATCTATTTCAAGGTTAAGGTTAGTATTTTACAAATTTGAGGATGAATTTACCTAAGGGGGGAAGATTGTAATACCTGTCATATATAGTTTTTTTTTTTATATATATGTATGTATTATTGTATGTTGTTGAATTAATTATGGATAAATTAATATTTTGAGAAATTCAGAATCTGTGTTCAGGAAGGTTTTTGTGAGGCAGATTTCATGATTTTAAAGGAATAATTTGGAAAAATGTAAAATATAAAAGTTGTAGATTTATATCTTGTCTTTAGTTTTATAAAAGGGTTTTGTGAAATTTTGTGTGTGTGAGGAGATATGCCTCCTCGACTAGAACCTATTTGGTTCACAAATTTTTGCAAGAAATCTGAGAATGTTTATTTTTCTGGGAATGTTTGAGGCTGACTGAGCCAAAAGTGTAAACACTAGAAATGTTCCTTTATGTGTTATATTGTTGACTATAAAATTTTAGGGGAATTGGATAAGTATAGCTCAGTTGAGATTGAAATTAATCAGACCTATTCGGATGATTTTGGGCAGTAAAGTCAGGGTGAATTTTAAAAATTCACTATAGTTTGTGTAGATCTCCTTTTGATTTAAATTTTGAATATGTTTGACCTCTGAGTGTCTATTTTAAGTGAAAAAAATAATCAGGGAGTTTGGATATCTGTAACTCATTTGCGAGCTGGTTTAGTATGAGTAGACGAGGAAGGGGTTCCAGCTCGGCAAAATCTGCTGCATATGCGAAGTGGCATTGCGAGCTGGCAAATGCAAGGTGGCATTTGCGAGCTGGAAATGCAAGGTGGAAATTGGCTAAGAGGAGAATTGGTGAAGTGGGATTGCTGAGGTGGCAAATGGCGAAGAGGAGAATTGGCGAAGTGGGATTGCCGAGGTGGCAATTGGCGAATAAGAGAATTGGCAAAGTGGGATTGCCGAGGTGGCAATTGGCAAAGTATAGAATTGGCAAAGTGGGAATGGAGAAGTGGCTTTGGAGAAGTGGCATTGCCGGAGCAGATCAGCCAGGAGATTTTGGTGAAGTAGGATTAGAGAGGTTGTGGCCTATTTAACCAGAGAGGCAGTAGCTATGTTTCACGATGATTTCTCTTTTCTTTTTCTTCGTTCTTCTTCATTTCTTCTCCTATCTTTCTCAAATCCGTACCATTTGATTCCTAATGCATTAGATCATTAAGTTAGAGCATTGTAAGACTGTGTTTCTCATTTTCAAGTCAGATTCTTCAAGAACTCAGTTTTGGGGAAAATAAGGTAATTTTCTCTAAACTTCATTTTCTCTTTAGATTAGGAATTTTTGGTAATTAAAATAGTTATTTATAAGTATATAGAGTTTATTATAGGTGATTAAGACTATTAATTTTGATTAATATAGAAGGCATCAAAATTTATGAAATTTGATGAATAGTGATGTGAATAGTAAATACGTTTTGAATTTCAGATTTTTCTTTAAAGAATAAATTAAATTGATGTTAGGAAACTATAATAGAGACTATAAGATGGTTAAATTATAAGGAATCATATTATGCATTATTGATTAAGGAAAACCCTACTTTTGAATATTTGGGAAAACTTCCATAGGAGAAGAGAACTCAAGAAATTTGATGAGATTATTGAATGAACAAGCTATTGAGGGAAATACAAGGATAAATTTATTTAGAGGTGAGTATAAACATTGCATATGCATATTGCTCTTTGAGATTGAATGTTCAATCCTTCCTAATATTTATCCATATGAACCTCATGTTTCGAAATATTGTATTATATACCTACATTATGAAATTCCCTTAATGTTCTTAAACAAATGTAAATTTGATTCATATGATTACCTTATATGTTGAAAATGACTTGGTTATTCTTCCTTGCACCAAGTTCATATGAAACCTATTTGTTTATTTGAATAAATTTATGTTATATGTTGATGGTCTTGCGACCAATATGATTCTTACGGAATTCAAATTATATGACCCATGATATGTTTATGTATAGAACGCTTTTCCTAATGAGAGTAAATTCATTGGTCTATTGTGCACTTTGGGAACCTAGGTAATAGGGTTTTTATTAGTGTTCTACCTAAAGGGGACCATGAGCTCTAGGTGTATGCCCGACCAAGCATATGTTTGTGATAAGGTAGCAAGGCTACTGATGCACTCTGTTGTGATAAGGTAGTAAGGCTACTGATACACTTTGCAGTTCTATCATATGATTTGACAGTGCTATTCGATTGTGAGCACTTATGTTCTTGTAAGCTTAACCTTATGATATTTCCATATTCATGTACTTTTGACTTGATCTATACCATGCACGTTTATATCTTACTGAGTTGAAGGCTCACTCCTCTTCTATGGATTTCAGGTAGTAGTGTAGCTCGAGAGGGAGCTAATATAGAAGACAGAGCTTCTTGATTCATTCCTCCAAGAAGACTCTATGTAATTCTTTTGAGATATATATATATATTTATGTTCATCAGTTTGTATTATGGTATTGTATGTAAAAGGGGTATACTCTAGAGCTCTGTAGTTAGATGTTGAGGATGATACTATTTTGATGTCTAAATTGTTATGATTGAGTTGCCCTTGTTCCTTAGTGATGTGGGAAGTGTCTTTTGATCGGTAAGGAACAAGAGGAAATTCTATAATGATGAATGTAAATGTATCAATGGTGATTTCATGAATCATAGAAATGAACAATTATAATAATAACCATATATGTTGTGGATATGTATTGTGTATGAGATCCAGGATATGAGTGTTCTACGGGTTTATGGTGGCCTTAAGCCTACCCTTGCCCTAGGACCGTCACACCACTGGAGTTGGGTGTGATAATTAACAAGTAAACAAGCAATGTAATCAAGGTCACATGAATCAATGATTAGGCAATATAAAAGGAAAATGAAACATAACAGATATAGAGCCTCATGCTTGTCAAAAAGTCTCGTGAGATACATATTAGTTTTTTAAACTTGTAAAATAACATAAGGCTGATCAGACCTTATGGCTAGGACTTAACCCTTCCTAGTTAGGGTTAATAATTAATTCAATGTGCACATTACCGATGGTTCTCACCCACTACTCCATCAGAAGGTAATTATGTCATATTAATAGGTGTGGAACAAAATGTAGTTCAATGACATAATTAGGCTCGTATAAGGTATCAACATTACATGAAAAATCATATCATTTCAATCAATGATTTCAATGAACATATTAGGTCTCAATAAAACATAACAATATCAATATAATAAATACAAGAATGGAATTTCACATGAACTTGAACCAATGACATATGGTTAGGTTAGGTTTAAGTTCCTTTAGGATCCAACTATCAAATGGTAATAAACTTCGGGTCAAACATTTGGTGGATTGTAAGTTAGTTTCATTGAGGCCTATTAACAAACACTTGATGAACAACAATTAATCAACAAAATAATGGCCTTCTAAGTTATTAAGAATTTAGCAAATTCAACAATTCAATCAAACACAATAGATATAAGAATATAGGTATCAATATCAATCAAAAATCAAGGGTTGAGGGCTCCAAAGTGGTTCGGCCAAAGCAAAATTTCCAAGGAAATGGCTTCAAGGCCATTCGGTCTACATGAGAGGGAAGGAGGGGAAATTGCCATAATTCAAAAAGTGACTAAATTCATGCATAGTAACACATTTATAACTCATCTCTAAGCTTGGTTGGTTCAAAAATACTTTGGAATCTTTATTTCTTACAATAGGCATATATGTTCTTCTATGTCACGTCCATCATTCTTCTCTTTGTTCTTTGCTTCTACAAGGTTAAATTAATTTGTTTTAGATTTAAATTAACATAAATAACTTGATTCTAAATTTAGATTAAATTAAGAACTCCTAATTCAAAAACCTAGGGTTTACATAATCTATTTTTAGCCTAACTTCTTCATTTATGCATATATAACTAATAAACTTCACAATTCTTCAACAATTTGAAACATACTGCTTGTAATAAGTAAAAAGAAACTTAAAGAATGAACCTCTTTGGACGATAAAACCTTAATTCTTCTTTGAATTTCCAAATTTTCTTTGGTGGATATTAGGTTTAAAAGGCTTGAATTCTATCTAGGTTTTAATTTGATTCAAGTTTTAGTGAAAAATTTAGTGGAAAGTTGAAATGAAAATGGAGGGGAGGAGAGTGTGATTTCCGGCCACCATAGTGAGGAAGAATAGAAAATTGCTAGAAAATTCTTTAGGTTGGTTTTTTATAGATATTTTAATATTTTAGGTATTTGCAACTTAGTCCCTCAATTTCCATATATTAGATATTGACCCTATGAATTTTTTAATATTTACACATTGACCCCAACCCATTTCAAATACTAATAGATTACTAAATTCTCATTTCTCATCCAACTAGAGTTTCAAGGTAATTTCTATATAATTCTCATATTCTTAGTTTTAACTAAATATTTAGGTGTTTAACTTAAAGTTTTTGAACTTTTAAAATACTAAATATGGAACTTAAGCATATAAATAATTACTAAATTCCTTATAAGTCACATTTCATAATTCTATGTGTGATTAGCTAAATTCTAGAGTATTACACTCTACACCTTCAATAAAATTCGTCCTCGAATTTTTAACTATGCATACCTTATTCATAAAATAGTTGTGGATATCTAACTCGTATATCGTGCTCACTTTTCTACGTGCACTCCTCCATCGAGTGATTTTTCCATAGGACTTTAACCATTGGAATTGCTTTATTTTGTGGTTGCCTAACTTTTTGATCCATAATCTTAACTGACGTTTCTTCATAAGTTAGATCTTTATCTACTTCAATAGCTTGTAGTTGGAGTACATGTGATGGATCCGAAACATATTTGCGAAGTATCGGTATGTGAAAAACATGATTCATATGACTCAATTATAGTGGGAGTGCCAGTCGATATGAAACATTGCCAACTCTATCAAAAATCTCAAATGGCCCAATGTAACATGGTGATAGTTTTCTCTTTTTACTGAATCGTATTACGCCTTTCATTAGAGATATTTTGAGAAAAATATGGTCACACACAACAAAGTGAACATCTTTGCGCTTCAAATCTACATAACTCTTCTGCTGACTGAAAGTTGTCTTCATTGTTTCTTTTATAATGGAAACTTTCTCCATTGTTTCTTTAATTAATTTTGGACCCTCCAATTACTTTTCTCCTAGTTCAATTCAATAAACTGGTAATTTGCATTTTCTTCCATATAATGCCTCGTACGGTGCCTTGCCGATAGAAAAATGATAGCTATTATTGTAAGCAAATTTAATCAATGGCAAATACTGATCCCAGTTACCTCTAAAGTCAAGTACACACAACTATAACATATCTTTCAGAGTCTGAATAGTACGCTCCATTTTCCTATCGGTTTGTGGATGGAAAGTTGTACTAAAGTGCAATTGAGTACTAAGATCTTCTTGGAACTTTTATCAAAACCTTGAAGTAAATTGAGTCCATCAATCTGATATGATGGTTAATGGTACACCATGTAGCCTTACTATCTTATCAACATACAATTGTGCATATTGAACGGCTAAATAAATAGTCTTTACTTCTAGAAAATGGGCTGATTTAGTGAGAAAATCCACAATGCAAGGACGTTATCATTAATTTCTCAAAATATAGGGACTCACTAATTTTTTAGGCCAAAACACAAATACTAAATTGTACTTTATCCTTTTAAATATAATGATAAATTTTAATTATATATAATTAATAATTTTAACTTTAAACATCAATAATTTGTTTGAAATAAATGAATTACAAATATATAATTCATGTATGAATTTCTAGTAAAATTTATTTAAAAAATTAGTTATATTTTATATTTATAATTAATATTTAGTTTATAAAATATAATAAAAAATTACTTGAAAAAGAAACAAATAAAAAAAGGAAAAAGGAAAATATTAGAGAAAGAAGATAATAAGAGGAGAGAGAAAGAAAAGAGAGGGAGAAGGAGAGAGGAAATACAAAGAGTTATACTTGAATAGAATGAAAAACCATTTTTTTTTTTGTCAATAATAATTGTTTAATTAGTTTTATAGAATTCATTTGAAAATTTTATCTATTTTAATTTGGTTTAATTATATTCAATCCATGAAATCGAAATTGTAGAATTGAAATGAAATTTTTTTAATATTTTAAATACAAAACTTTTAAAAATACGAAATTTAAAATAAATTCTGAAAATTATATGAAATTTATTTGTTTCAAACATATTGAAAATATATTAATAAAAATAATTATACATTTTTATTTAATTTATTTTTAATTATGTGAATGTGTATAGATATTAAAATATTTAATGTTCAAAATAAAGACATTTATTTTAAATTAGTAGTAAGTATTTTCATAATTTTAAATTTTAATGTCATTTATTTTTTTACAAAAATTATATTTTTCAGCTTTTTATTCAATATCTAGCTTTCAATTATAAATTTTAAAAGCTAATTATTAGAAATACAATTACTAACTTATATTTTTTTTATTAAAAGTCATATTAAACGAGCATGACAGAAAAATTAATTCATAAATTAATGTTTCACGTGGTTTATTATTAATTTTTTTTTTAATTAATTCTCGTTCATCATAAAAATATAAGAATATATAAAAAATTATTCTAAACAAAAAGATATATAAATGTAAAATTATTGCATATTTATATAAATAATTATTTCTACTATTATAATAGATTTTTAAATCAGTGTAACCCATCAATATTTTTATTTTTATATACTAATATAAAAATTTTAATTATCAATCACAATATATTTACTGAAAGATAAAAAATTAAATACTCAACCTTTGTGGAAATAACATGCTTAGTAAATTTTGTGAGCACTACCAAACACTAGAATTATGATTGGCCCTTCAATTTCAATTTTAAATTAATTTCAAACTTTTCAAATGGATCCTGAAAGTTTCTCCTTCTTTGGTATGATGTTGTATCCTTTTCCTATAGTCATTGTTTCTCAATTTCTAATATATTTCTATATTTAGACTCTACACAATTTTTCTTTTTTCCCCTCTCTCTGTCTATTATTCTATTTCCTCTGTCTACTCTTTCGTATACTTTCACTTTTCTCTCTTTCATTATATGAAATATGACCTTGTCTCTTGGTGTATTAATAGTTGGCTTTTGGTGTTCTCTATATATTTATTACTTATAATTTTGTGATATTTTAAATCTATGATCTAAATCAGTGTCTCTCATGGTAGATGAACAAAAGAATGTGAATATGATTATTGTGATAGCAACAAAATTCTTTGAACCTGCCTAGAATTAACTTTTGAAGATATAGGGGAAATATCCCAAAATGACATTATGTATAATGTTTTTTGTAAAAATAATATTAGTTTTTGAAAGTTCTAAATTTTGATACTTCATCATTTTTTAGGACAAGTTTACCTCCATATCAGGTAAAATGAATTTTCACCTATCCACCCAACATCCTTTCAACTTATCTATGTAAGTTTCTTTCTTTGCTTTAGAAATAAAGAAACCTGTCACGACCTGGTTTCCCGGACCGCGACGGTCTTAGGGCACGGGAAATGCCAATGGCGACCGGCACCTGTAGAACCCAATATCATTACACAATCTATCAACCTCAACATAAATATAATCATTTAATATAATTATCATCCATTAAATTATTCTGTTATTCATTCTGCAGCTGGTTGTATCATTTACATATCTCATTATAAACCATCATATAACTCAAAATATAATTATCAATGTATATTAAGTAATATAAATCTCCTAACTAACCCATACATACCCATGGAGCAGCTAAATAAAGAAACCTCAAATAATAATACAGAAATCCAGAATTTATACAAAT
>CANXYC011138421.1:0-15623 GCA_948193065.1 Aleurites moluccanus | reverse complement strand
CTACTCATAATGAAAATCAAAAGGACAATAATTAAATTTAACAATCCAAAAATCATCTCACAAGAATTATCAATAAATCAATGATGCAATATTGTAATAAAGTAATCCTTACAAATACTGAATGGAAGAAAATAGATCCTGGAATAAACTCTAAACAAATCTTAAATTTCCAAGGAAAAGTTCACAGAAATTCAGCTCTTCTATTTTTATGGAAATCTTGGCGGCGGCTAATGTTCTCCAAAGTTTTGATCCCCCTCTTAGAAGTTTAGGGTACCTATTTATAGCCGAAAGATGTGCTTGGATTAAAAAAAAAAACTCTCAAATTTCCTTGAAAATTGGATCCTGCTTGTTAAAAACTGAGTCTTGATAAATCGGTTAGCGCGTGAATGAATTGTATAAGCGCTAACCGGGTCCTTCTACGAATAATCGATTTCATACCTCAAGGTAACCGGGTTACCCGGTTATAGAGTCTATGACTCGCAGCTGCTGGCCAAAATTGCCTATTTTCTTTCCTACGACTTAGCTGATCTTTGCTTAGCTTGTAGCGGACCGACTCTCCTTTTATCATATCCAAGCCAATTTCTCTTGACGAATTTCCATTTGCACACAAAAACTAAGAATTTGGGATGCAAATTATCCCTGTTAGAAATTTATTCATCAGACACACCAATTATTCCAGATTTTTGGATAAGTTATTTCTAAAACTAAAATCCGCTTACCTTAAATTCAACTAAAACTTAAATTAACTAGCTACAATGGGTTAAAAAGGAATTAAAATAAGTATAAATTATTTAATATTGTCCCTAATTAAATAGATAAAATATTAACCTAACAATAAGTAGTAGTCTTTCCATTATTTTTCACTATAGCAATAAAATTTTGAGGCTCAGTTTTCAGCACTAGTATATTTGCTTCCTTTTGTGGTGTGTTAGATTTAACTTTTAGAGGGACCTACAATATGCTATTGTAATAACCCTAAAAGAAAACTAAAAGCGTTAAAAGATAGTTAGAAGAAACAGGTATAGGTACATGAATTTTTATAAAATTAGGAAGTGAATTGCTTGAAATCGATTATGAGTAACTAAAGTTAGGTGGTTAAATATCATGGAAAAAATGATTAAGAAATTAAATAAAGTTAGAAAGAGTGTTAGTTAATCAAACTAATCAAACAGACTTAGAAGAAAATCGTAGAAAGCCTAAGTTGAACACCCTCCGATATTCGATTTAATAAACTCTAAAATAATTTTTTATTCAATTTTTTTTCACAGACCTAAAATCTGATGAATAATGAGTAAAATTGAGAATAAAATTAAGTGAAATGACAAAATAAAAATGTCTAAATTAAAAAGTGAAAGAGATGGAAGAATTAGAGGTATAAATGGCAAATTTATAATTTTGGAGAAATGGAGTCAAAATTCATTTGACTAATAAATAAATAAAAAATAATAATAAAATAATAGAAAAGAAGAAGAGTGCCGACCAAGACTTGTGTAAAAAAAAATAAACTAACTTACTTTCTCTAATTAACCTATACACAAATCCATCTACATTCATTTTTTTTTTATTAATCTTTTGATATTCTTTTTCTTAAATTTCATTAGTTGATAATTTATATAAATAAAAGAGAGTTAAAAGAAGTCACTATCTTCTTCTTCCTCTATCAAGCTAGCCAAAATCTCTATAACCAAAATCTTCAAAATTTTACTTAATTTATTTCTTACTCAAATCACCTAACCATCTTCATCAATCTTTATACCTTCATTTTCAAAGCTTCTTCTCTTCAAGTTGTTGGACTTTTTTATAGAAGTTATAAGAAAAGCTTTAAAAGGTAAAAACCTTAACTTACCTCAAGTTATGATTTAATGAGTTTTAATGTTAATTTAGAGATTTAATTAGTAAAAGAAAGTGAGATTAGAAGTAAATTTTTAAAAATTTTGAATTTCATGTGACTTGATAGAATTTTGGGGTTGTGTTTTCGTACCCTTAGAGTTGGAATTTGAAGATTATAGATTATTTTCCATTAAGGAAGTTTTGTCAAATTCTATCTGTGTTGAGAGATAGATTACTGAGTAAGGCTGACTCGAGTTAGGGTTTGTGCTGAGAGACCCTACTGATTTTTGCAATTTTGAAGACTTTAAAGTCTTATTCAAGGGAATTCAAGGCATAAAAAATCTTCCCCTATGTCTTAGCTACAATCTTCTAAAAACAAAACAATAATTGGATATCTAAACAGTGAGTTATAAGCAAAAAAGTGAGGAGTGTTCGGGTAGAAGTTACAGGAGATATTACAGATTTCAAATCTGTCTTCAAAATTCCACTATAAATTGTATAGAGCTTAGAAAAATCTGATTTTCGAATATATTAAAACCTCATATGTCTAGTTTAAGTAGAAAAAAGATTTGAAGCAATTGGATAAATATATCACGAGATATGAATAAAAGAAACAAGGATGCAAGAACAAAAAAGTTAAGAATCAAAGGGGTTTTTTAAAATTAACTTTAGAATTGTGTAATTGAGTATTAGTTTAGTACTAAAATATATTCTATTTGTGTTATAACTTCAAGAAGAAAAGAAAAGGAAAAAGAATGTAAGGAGTTGGATCACTTTTTTTATCTTTGCCAAGAGAATAAATCATTTTCTTCATTTTATATTTTGGAGGTGATTAATATATATATATTCTCTTACTTGTGTTTGAACTCAAATTAATTTGTTGTAAATACTACCACATTGTTCATTGATGGCCAATGAACCTTAGTTGTACATTATTCATTGTTGCTCCTAAATGAGTACCAAACCCTCTTTTTTTTGGATATTGAAATCGAATGAATTGAGAATGTGATTGAAACTCTTACAATTTTGAAATGTCCTTCAAATTTGACCAAGTTTGACCCTGTGTTATTTATAATCAAAATGAGTAATTATTATTCTTAACATTTATCCTTTATTATTTTTTCAAAATAATCTTAGATAACATCATAATAGAAATTATAGCCATTGAAATAATTCTTTCAATTTTGACCGAGGCACCTAATTGAAAGACCCTAATTGTTCATTTTTAATTTATTTATCCATTTAATTATTTCATCAACATTCTTTTTCTGTTTTGTTATATATTTAATATAATTAATATTGTCATCCCTTGTATACTATATACCTATTGAATAACCCTTGAAATCAATTGTAAATTATTATTCATTGTATGTGAAATTTAAATGTTAACAATAATGAAACTACTTATCTGATGGAGTAGATATAATATCATCGGACTTGTGCACAATATTACATTGCCATCCCTAGATAGGAGAGGGGTAAGGTCCTAGCCATACGATTTGATCAATCATATGACTTTATTGACAGTCATGTTATCGAACTGTAGCCTCTGCCAAATTTACCAGTAGTTATTGCTAACGATTACTAAAACATTGATTCATTAAAATTTGTTATATCGATACATTGATTCAATGATATTTGCTATATAAACACATTGATTTATTGATGTCGTATAACCTTGAAACTTATATTTAATATTTTCCAACTTGATTATTTATTCATTATATTCATATTTATCGAATCACCTATTATTTTGATATGTTTATTGTGTAAAATTTCAATGGCTAATTCACTTTATTGTATTCCTTTATGAGAACTGAATTCGTTGATATATTATTATTCTTAAACATTTATTGTGAAAACCAAGCCTCACAAGTAAGGTATATATATATATTATTCACTGAGTTTTGTCTCACCTCTTTTAGTGGTTTTTTTTAGGGAATTGATAAATAGACGCTGTACCAACTACAACCTTCCTTTGCTGCAAATCACATTTATCTATGTATTGTCTCAGCTTTTGGTATTAGACTTAGTAAAAGCTCCATGGTTTTTGTTCAAAGAATCTGAGTTGTATATATAACAGAAAGTAATAACTGTATAACTTCACAGTTCAACAGTCATTCATAGCACTTCTAAATCTTTTTCAAAACATGAAAATTTCATTTTATCATTTACCTTTGTCAATGTCTTTATCACTTTATTATAATTGACATTTTTAATCATTATGCATTACACATTACATTTTGAATGTTACTGTAATATTAAATATTTCACTGTACATACATCATTATAATACTCAATCATCTAATTATACACAGTACTATGGAGCTATAAGAATTGTCACTAATGACCTTTAACAAATACAATTCTACCTCGATGTACTTGACATCCCAAGTCGGAAAAGAAATTGACTTGGAATCAGCTTCCTCTAATATATCCCTGTAAAAATTATAAACCACTAATTTGGTCAGTATAAAATACTCAGTGAGCATGCATACATCATTATATATGAGATATAAGCATATGATAATAAAAAATATCAACGGTAAGTAATAAGATATAAGTTTGGAATCAATGAACAGGTAAACAATACTCGTATCATGTAGATAAGACAGATAAAGGGTATGGACTATATGTAAACATACAGTCTCCAGTAGTATCAATATCGACTATATGCGAACATATAGTCTCCAGTAGTATCAGTATCACATCAGTATCAGTAAGTATAAGGCTGATCAGACCCTATGGCCAGGACCATAATCCCTCCCAGCTAGGGCATCAGTAATCAATGTACACATTGCTGACAGTATGTACCCACTACCCTATCGGAGAGGCAGCTTTGTCAAATCCACATGTAAATAGGCCAATGGAAATCAATAATAATATCAAGTATGCATTAGGAATATTTCGGTACAATGGCTTTCGATACACGGGTTTACTTATCAATCAGTACACAAAAGGCATTTCAATATCAATAGCAATCAATGAATATGGATAAATTTCAATCTTTAGGAAGATCAAAGAATGATCAACAATAACAAGTGACATTTAATCAAGAAGGAAACATACTTATTGGGTCAACAAATCAAAACATGGGTATGCATAATGATGTATACATTACTCACCTTAGCTTATAAATTGAACATTTTCCTTTTTCCTTTATCCTTTGCCTTATCTCTAATGGTACCCATCATGTCTTATTCATTCTTGACTCTACATATCAGATTAATTTCCATTTAGATACTATTTAACATAAACTTATATTACTTATACTTATATTAAAGAAAATTCCTCAAATTTTCAAGTTACTAGAGTTTTTTTTGTGTAAAATTCTTTACTGGCAGTCTGTGTTCCATTACTTATATCTCTATCTATAATTATCCAATTGCTTCAATTCTTATTCCTAATTAAACTTAACATATAATGTTCTAACATATTCAAATTTCACATTAAAATAATTACTACACAATTTATGGTATTAATTTAAACTTAGTATTACAACCAGTCCTGTTGCCTGCACTCTGCCTACAAATCATATTCTGGCAGATACTGTTCTTTTGCTACTAACTCAATAAATACTTAACCAATTACTATAATTATTTTTCCTATTTAAAGTATACACATACATATCAAAATTTCATAATTTTTGGATCACTGAACAATTATTAGTGAATTTCCAAAATTAAACTACTGCATTGACACCTTTATCCAGATATACCCTATTTCCATGCCTATAATTAATTTTGTACTTATCCAATTACAAAAAAAATTTAAAGTAATTTAGATCACATATAAATTATAATCTTTCATGTTTAACACTTTCTCTAATTCATAATTTAATGTCCTCATATCTATAGAAACCTATAACCTATGTTCTGTTAAACAGTCATTCTGGGCAGTCTATACTTATGACCTAATATCTCATGAACCACAAATCCAATTGAAAAAAAAAATTATAAGATTATAGATAACACATAAATTAACACTTTTCATGTTGAACACTTTTTTTAATTATGTCTGTAATGGTCTGTACAATAAAAACATAGTAGCATTTTTCAGAAAATCTAATTCCAGATCAGTCACAGTTTTTACCCAATAACTCTTATCTCATTTCGAATTTTCTAAATTAATTTTACAAACATATAATTAACATATTTATCTACAACTTTTATGTTTAACCATCCTCAAATTCAGTCATTAAGATTTTGGAATAACAGCTACAATTTACTGCCTTAAAATAGAATTCAAAAACTATATAAACCCTAGCTCATTCTTTACATTTCTAACTTAATTACCTCAATTATTTGCCAAATCATGCTATAAAACTCTTAAATACAATTAAAAATGATAATTTTAAAATCATTACGTTAGATTAAATTCTTAAATTCCATCTTCTTTCTTCCTCCATAAAGCTTGAATACAAATTTCCTTTCTTCCCTCATCTTCCTTCTTCAATTTCCTAGCTATATTTGGTTGATTTCTTTGGAAAGGTTAGAAAATACATTCTTTTTGGTTTTCCTCCTTCCATTTGGTTTGGCTACTCCTCTCCCATTACCTATTTCAATCCTCTTTTATTTGTACAAAGCCAAGTAAAATAAAAATGAAGACAAAAAATATAGAGTTTTTTTAGAATTTTAATGATTTTTCACCTATTTAATTAATAAATAAATCAATTAATCATTTTATATCAAAAATTCATCTCCTCCACCATCATGGCCGACCACCTAGCTTATTTATAGAATGGGTGGGTCCCACAACTTTATTTAATTGCGCTTTTCGCCTAAAATTTTTCTTATTTGTATTTTTTACCCCAAAATTTTCTGTAATTTATTCTGTCTATTCTGTTTAGATTCAACCTCAAGTATGGGGAGTGAAATACCTTATTTTAAGTTGTTCTATCCTTTAAAAATAGTTCTGGGTCATTTTTGAATCCCAGACAGTGGATTTCCAAAATTACCCCAAAGTTGCCTTTATTTACAATTTTGCCATTACTCGTATTTTCAGTGTTTCAAACTATTTTTTAACTCTTTCCTTTTACCATAATTTTACATAAAATAAACTTATTTCATCCCCTCAAAGTCTGGGTTTGAAATTCTTAAATTAGCCGGACTGCTATTTTCTCGGCAGTGTTTTCAACACCGACGATTTCCAGAAAAATTTTACTTTTGCTTTCTAACTGTGTCTCTAAAATTATTTCCCATCATTTCAATGCTTTTAAACCATAAACTGAGAATCAATTCATGCATACAAGATGGGGCTTCCTAGGGTATTACAATTGGATAAGTTTTTCATAGTGTTCATAGATGACATTCTTATTTATTCGAGGAGTGAGGAGCAGTATTCAAAGCATATAAGGATTGTACTGCAGACACTTCGAGAGCATCAACTATATGCTAAGCTGTCTAAATGCCAGTTCTGGTTAACTAAAGTGTGCTTTCTAAGGCATGTTGTTTGTAAAGATGGTATCAAGGTAGATCCTCAGAAGGTTGAAGTAGTTGCAAATTGGCCTCATCCTACCAATGTATCTGAGATTCTTAGTTTTCTTAGTATGGCAGGATACTACAAACAGTTTGTAAACTATTTCTCCAAGATTGTTGCTCTGTTGACTAAGTTGACTCGAAAATAGGAGAGGTATTAGTGGATAGATGAATGTGAGAGCAGTTTTCAGACTTTGAAGTCTTGCCTCATGAGTGCTCCAGTGTTAGCTTTGCCATCAAAAGATGATAAATTCACAGTGTACTGTGATGCTTCTAGGGTTGCATTGGGATGTGTTCTGATGCAGAATAGAAGAGTGATTGCTTATACTTCTCGGCAGTTAAAGAAGCATGCGATGAACTATCCGACACATGATTTGGAGATGGCAGCAATAGTATTTGCACTGAAGATTTGGAGGCACTATTTGTATGGTACTAAATGTGAAATATTTACTGATCATAAGAGTTCACAGTATATTCTATAAAAGAAGGATTTGAACCTCCGGTAGTATAGATGGGTTGAACTGCTTAAGGATTATGATTATGAGATCCTTTACCATCCGGGTAAGGTTAATGTAGCAACGAATGCAATGACCTAGAAGTCTATGGGTAGTCTAGCTCACATCTCAATTTTGCAGAAGATCATTGATCCATGAGATGAAAGAGTTAGCTGAAATGGGTATAGAGTTAGATTTGGGATCTCAGGATCGTAGCTAGGCTCTGATAACCCAATTTCGGATAAAGCAACTATTGATTGATGATATTAAGGTAGCACAGGATAGGGATCCATATCTACTGAAACTAAAGGGAGATGTTCAGAATGGCAAGGCACTAGAGTTTACTGTAGAGGGTGATGTACTGAAGCGTGGGAATCGATTATGTGTACCCAATATTGATGGACTCTAAGATCAGATTATGAAAGAGGCTCATTATTCTTCATATAGTGTACATCCTGTAATTACAAAGATGTACCATGATCTGAAGGATGTTTATTGGTGGCCTAATATAAAGAGGGATGTAGCTAAATTTGTTTCTACTTGCTTAGCATGTCAGCAGACTAAGTTTGAGCATCAGAAGCCGTATGGTTTGCTTCAAGAGATAGAGTTGCTAGAGTGGAAATGTAATACCATAGGAAATCATATCTTAAATGCATGATCTAATTCTCAGTATGTGGTTTAAAGGTATTGAAATGATGAGAAATAATTTTAGAGACACAATTAGAAAGTGAATGAAATACTTTTTTGGAAATCGTCGGTGTCGGGAGCACTGCTAGGAAAATAGCAGTTCAGACAACAGTTGAATTTATGATTCTGATTAGGGGGTAAAAGATCACATAAATGCATATGTAATTATGGTAAAAAGAAATAGGTGAAAAATATTTAGGAACACTGAAAAAGTAAGTAATGGCAAAACTGTAAATAAATGGAACTTCGAGGGAAATAGTGGAAATTGGTCTGTTTGGATTTTAGAATGACTTTGAAACTATTTTTATAAATAAGTATAAATTCAAATAAGACTTTTGATTCCCCACTTTGAAATCCAATTCTCAACAGAATTGTCAGAATATATTACAAAAGAAGTTAGGGTCAAAGTATGATTACTTGAATGTATAAGGACCAAAATATAATTTTTCATTCTTGCTTAATATATAAGCATACCTTAGAATAATTTTTTCCATCTTCTTCCTTTCTTCACCAAGTGGCCGAGCCACTTCTTCAATCTTTTCCTCCATTTCTTCTTCATTTCCAACCAAAATTTCTTAAGGAAAATTGAAATCAAGATTGGTTCTACCATTTCCAACCTATTTCTTCCTTAATATCATAAAGGAATTCAAGTATTTTGGCAAGGGAGGTTTTGGGTTCACCATCCATTTGAGGTAAGGATTTGTTTTGTTTGATTTTATGGTTTATTTAGATGATTTAGAGGTTGAGTTTGATGGGTTTTACGTTAGATTGCATCAATTGATGCATTTGAATAGAAATCCCCAATTTTAAGCTATAAATTAAAGTTGTTTGCTTTAGCTATTTGAATTAATGTTACTTTATGATATTTGAGCTTAGAATATATTAATTGGAGGCTAATGGATACTTAATTGGTGGTTGTTTTTTTATAGAAAATCAAAAACACCATAGTTGTCATATTTGCCTCCTTTGAAGGAAATTGGTGGAATTGAATTTTCCTAAGCAATTGGAAGCTTTTGGTGAGTTCTATATGCATCATTTAACATGTATATTGCATTGAAATTGAAACTAGAAACCATATATAGAATATGAGTTTTGGCCAAACCTTACCTCATTATTCATCCTTTTTATTTTTGCTTTGTTTTCTTCATGATTCCTTAGCTAATTTGATTCCTTAAATTTTGTTTAATATTGTATATTTGTAGCCTATTGTGTTGCCTACAATGTGAGCTTTTTGTTGGTTAAATTGGGCATGTCAACTTTGCACCAAAACCTAACCTAATGGCTTGCCCTATTGTGCCCACCATGTGTTTGATGAAATGCCTAATTGTTTTGCCATTGGCCTATCATTCCTTCATCCATAGGCCTACCAATTTGAATGCTATTGTTGCCAGCAACATTGACATACCTATTGTGACTTCCATTTGCCAATGTATAACCTATCTTTGATCCATACCTTTGTTGTTTACCAAACCAATTTCTAATGTTTACTTATTGCTTATTGATATTCCTTTGACCAAATTGTCACTTGAATTGATTGAAATTGTGATTATTGATATTGGTGATACCATTGTTGCATAATGAAATCTATTGATATGTTTCGTTCTTATATTGATCCTAATATGGCTTGACAGAGCTGTCGCTCTGACAGGGTAGTGGGTACATACTGTCGGCAATGTGCATATTGATTACTAATGCCCTAGCTAGGAAGGGTGCCATAAGACCTGATCAATCTTATATTTACTGATACTGATATGACTGGAGACTGTATGTTTACATATAGTCCATACTGTTCTGGCTCTTTATCTGTCTTTCCATATTACACTTTTCCTTTGATATGACTATTGACCATTCTGTCATTTTCTGATATTGATTCTATAATCTGATTATATTAACCAACTGTCATTATTGTACCATTTGAGATTGATCCAAACCATATTCATTGGCGATGCATATAGAATCACTGAGTATCTTATATACTTACTCTTTATATTGTCTCCCATTTCAGGTGCTGAGTAGATAGCAGAATCCTTATTTCAGACTCTCTATGGATTTCTGCAGTCTTGATTATTGATGTAATTATTTTGAATACTGTATTTTGATGTTCATAATCTAGCTGCTCCATGGGGTATGTATAGGAAAGTTAGGATATGAACATGTTGTATGATAATATATGAGATTTGAGTATTGATATGTTATATGATGATGAATTTTACAGCCAATAGCATAATTACAGACATATTTACAGAATTGCAGAATGAATAGTAACTAAGTAAAATGAATAATAAATTGCTGGTTATAGATATTGCATGTGATACTGGGTTCTACGGGTGCCGGTCGCCATTGATATCTCCTGCATCCTAGGACTATCGCGATCCAGAAACGGGTTGTGACAGGAAATGGGAGAAGATTACTATGGATTTTGTAGTCGGTTTACCAAGGACTACACAGGGTTATGACTCCATGTGAGTTATTGTGGATAGATTGACAAAGTCTGCTCATTTCCTCAAGGTTAAGACTAGTTATTCAGCAGCTTAGTATGCATAGCTCTATGTGGATAAGATTGTACGGGTTCATAGAGTGCCACTGATGATTATATCGAATAGGGTATACAGTTTACTTCTCGGTTCTGGCAAAAGTTTCAGGAGGCTATGGGTACTCAGTTACGATTAAGTACAACTTTCCATCCACAGACCGATGGACAATCAGAGATGATTATTTAGACATTGGAGAATATGTTACGGTTATGTGTTATGAACTTCAAGGGTAACTGGGATCAGTATTTGCCACTAGTTGAATTCTCTTATAACAACAGTTACCATTCATCGATTGGTATGGCTCCATATGAGGCAATATATGGTAGAAAATGTCATTTTCTTATATGTTGGATGGAACCGGGTGAGAAACAGTTAGAGGGACCAGAGTTGATAAAGGATACAATGGAAAAGATGTCAATCATTAAAGAGTGAATGAAGACTGCTTTCAATAGACAAAAAAGTTATGCCGATTTGAAATGAAAGGATGTGCATTTTCCTATTGGTGATCATGTATTCATTAAAATTTCACCTATGAAAGGTGTTATGAGATTTGGGAAGAAAGAAAAACTGTCATCGAGATATATGGGGCCATTTGAGATCTTAGAAAAGATCGACAATATTGCTTATAGATTGGCTCTTCCACCTAATCTGAGCCATGTTCATCCAGTATTTCATATTTTAATGCTATGGAAGTATGTGCCTAATCCATCTCATATATTGGAGGTACAAGATATTGGTGTTAATGAAGACTTGTCATATGAAGAGCTACGAGTAGAGATTGTTGATCGACAAGTCAGACAGTTGCAGAATAAAGAAATACCGGTAGTAAAAGTGCTTTGGAGGAATCAATCGATGGAGGAATGTACGTGGGAGAGCAAGCAAGATATGAAGGCCAAGTATCCATTCATGTTCCAACATTGAGGTATGTATTTATTTTAAATTTGAGGACGAATTTAATTGAAGGGGGTAGAATATAATACCTTAGAAAACTACCATAAGAACACAATAACATAACTAGTTATTGGACTGGGAATACCGAGATAATTAAGGAAAATTTTTGAACCTCAGTTAGAATGTATTTGTGATACTGTCCTAGAAAATATCGGTGTTAATTACACTGCCTGGAGAAATAGTAGTTCTGTTGACAGATGAATTTCTGATTCAGACTAGGGGTAAAAAATCATATATTTATCTGTGAAATTTTAGTGAAAAAAAAGTTTAAAAATATTTTGTAACACTGAAAATTTGCGTAATGGCAAAATCGTTAATAAGTCGAACTTTAGGAGTATAGTGGAAAACACACTGTCTGAGTTTCATAATGACTCTGAAACTATTTTTATAATAAAGTACAGATAAAAGAAGCCATTTCAGTTCTCATTTTGAAATCTAATTCCTGATAGAATTAACAGAATAAATTACAGAAGAAGATGGGGTCAAAGTCCAATTATTGAATAGTTTGAGGACCAAAATATAATTTTTCATTTAACCCACCTATGTAAGAAATACTTAGAGAAATTTTGGTCATCTTCTCCCTCACATCTAGCTTTAGCCGAACCATTCTCTAAGTAAAACCCATCAATTTTCAAGCTTGTTTCAAGAGAAAACCTAAAGAAAACTTGAATCAAACCTTTGATTCTTCCATTTCCAACCTTGATTCACTTGGGAAATCAAAGAATTTCAAGTATTTATTGAAGTGGGATTTCGGGTGGATCATCACCATAAGGTAAAAAGTTGATTTCTTTAGTTTAATGATTGATTTAGATGTGTTAGATGTTAAATATAATGGGTTTAGTGTTAATTTACATCAATTGATGCATTTGTTAGATTTTCCCCAATTTGATACCCTAGTTCAAAGTTGTGTGATTTGAATCTTTGAATTAGTGTTAGTTAATGTTAATGAAGCTTAGAATATATTAATTGGAGGCTAATGGATGGATAATTTGAGATTGATTCGGTGTAGATAATCAAATAGAAGAAGATTGCCATTTTAGTCTTGTTTGAAGAAATTGGTGGCAAATCAATTTTTCAAACTTATTTTAAGTGTGAGGTGAGTTTAATATGCATCATTTGTCATGCCTAATGCATTGGTTTGGTGATTGAAAATCTTCCTTAAAATCCTTATGTTGGACGAACCACTTTAGCACTATTCATCCTTTGAATTTTGCTTTATTTTTCCTTTGAGTTTACAAGCCATTTTGATCCTTTTGATTATATTTATTGTTGGATAATTGTTGCCTATTGAGTTGTTTGGATTGTGGACTTACTGTTGGTTATATGGGAAATGTCAATGTTGCACCATAACCTAGCCAAATTGTCCATTCAATGATGCACATTATGTGTTTGATAAAATGCCTAGTTCATTTTGCCATAGGCCTACCATTGTTTCATTCCTAGGCCTACCATTTGAATGCTATCGTCGCCAGCAATATTAGCATGTCAATTGTGCTAAGCATTTGATCATGTATGACCATCCTATGTTCCAAGTCAATGTTAATTACTAAATCTACTGCTATTTTTTACGTACCTCTCATTTCTTATCCATTGCTTATTTGCAGTCTCGTTTGATTATTTCATGAGTTATTGTTTATTGATGAGACAATTGATATATATTGATGTCCTTTGACTTGCTTCCATATCTATATTGATTTTAATGTGATTTGACAGAGCTTTCTCATCGACGGGATAGCGGGTAAATACCATCGGCGATGTACACATTATATACTGGATACCCTAACTGGAAAGGGTTAACTGTCCTAGCCATAAGACCTGATTAGTCTTATGTTTATTGATATGTGATTGACATATGATATATGAGTTTCATGGTCCATCATCTGTCTTATCAATATGACATGAGCTTCTTTGACTTGTTCTTTAATTCTACAGTCTTTTACTGTATTATGATTCCTCATTCTGTTATCAGTGTGCATAATAATATTTATTGATTATCTACCTATTGTTTATTGATATCCTAGCCATTTCTTTTGGGTGATGCATATTAGATTCACTGAGTATTTTTATTCTCACCCCTTTCAGTTGTTTCCCCTTTCCAGATGAAGAGTAGAAGGCAGATTCTCGACTGTTGTTTTTTGAGGAATTCTACAGTGTCTGTATTAGCAGTGTAATTATTTTAACACAGACTTGTTGTAAATATTTTAGATTGCTCTATGGTGCGTTTGATGGCATAGTTATACTGTAGTTATGTATATATAGCATAATATGAAGTTTAATTAATGTTATGACATGAGATGATGGTAATTACAGCCAATTACAGAATAAATTACACACAGATTACAAAATATCAGAATGAGTATTAATTAAGTAAATGATTTAAGTGTGAGACAGTATATGATAATAGTATGTGATACTGGATTCTACGGGTGCCGGTCGCCTCTGTCATCTCCTTCATCTTAGGACCGTCATGTTCTGAAATCGGGACGGGACAAATGCACTAGACTTTTGAAACCAAAAAAAATTCGGGGGCTAGGTTTTCGGTTAACACATGGCTCTTATGCTTAACTTTAATTTAAAATAATTTTTTTATGAGCAATTAAAAAATGAAATTTATACATGAATGAATAAGTGAAGCAATAAAGAATTAAACTAATTAAATAAATCATAAAGCAATAAGTTAATTAATTATTACAATAAAAATCACAAAAAAATAGATAATATCATCTCTAGCCCTTATGGGTTATAAGTTGATCACACATTCCTCAAATAAGTTAATTTAGAAAAGGGAAAATAATTTTTATAGTTTTTGGATCTGATGCTTTTGAAATAAGCAAGCCTACGTATCCTTTCGAATAGGAATCAAAATCCGCATAGTTCACCCTTATTGTGAAGGAGTTGATTTAATTTATCATGTTTTGTTCTTTATTTTGATGCTCTATAAATTTAAAGAAACAAAGGAGTTTGATTTTATGCCCAATTTATCATGTTTTGTTCTTTATTTTGATGCTCTATCAATTTAAAGAAACAAAGAAAAAATGAGTTTGATTTTATTATGTTTTATTTGTTTGGTGATTTACCGAATTGAAAAAGAACAAGTTTAGGAATTTATACCCTTGGAGGATGCGGCAGTTTAAGAGCCTTTTCGGATCGGAGTTCCACCTTGAGAAGTGATAGAGACGGTCAGATCACCTTTTTGGAGCAGGATTTTAACAAGAATCAATTTTAATTAATTAATTAAATGTTTGGAGGAACCACATGTCTCAATTTTTGTCATTCTTTAGATCAAAGAGAACTAAAGAAATAAGAAAGTAGGACTAGGGGGAGAAGAGAGTGAAATAAAGTAGTGAAAGCTCAAACTAGGTGATTTTAATGTGCTTTGGAAGGTGGAGGAAGCTCTCTATTTATAATAAAAGCTGGGGGGGGGGGGGGGGGGGGGGGACTTTTGAAAACTTGGCGATTTTTTTTGTTGGAGAAAAACGTGCAAGTGTGAGGACAACAAACGGGGCAGCGGGCCCCCCACGGGGGGGGGGGGGCGGGGGGGGGGGAGAAGGAAAATAACCGGAGAGGTTTAGTGGGGAAAAGGGGAAAGTGAGTAAGCGACGAACCCGGCTAACGTGCGACCAGGGGTGGGGGGGGGGGGTGGGGGGGCT
>CANXYC011138370.1:0-24411 GCA_948193065.1 Aleurites moluccanus | reverse complement strand
GAAGTGCTAACAGTCCTATAGGCCAGTAAATTATATGTTAATCTTAAGAAGTGCAGTTTTCTAACAAACAAGTTGCTATTCTTGGGATATGTTATTAGTGCTGATGGAATACAGGTGGATGAAGCAAAGGTGAAGGCAATCAGAGAGTGGCCAACTCCCAAAACTGTTTCTGAAGTTCGGAGTTTCCATGGGTTGGCTACCTTCTATAGGAGGTTTATAAAAAACTTCAGCACCATTCCAACGCCAGTCACTAAGTGCATGAAGAAGGGCACATTCTTATGGGGAGAGGAAGTAGAGAACAACTTTGCCATTCTGAAGGAAAAATTATGCACTGCCCCAGTATTGGCCTTACCCAATTTTGACAAGCTACTTGAAGTCGACTGTGATACCAGTGGGGTGGAAGTCGGAGCTGTTTTCTCAAGAACGAAGACTGGTTTGTTTTTTTAGTGAGAAGTTCAGTGAGGCAAGACAAAGATGAAGCACCTGTGACAAAGAATTCTATTCAGTGGTAAGGGCTTTGAAGACTTGGGAGCACTACCTGATTAGGAAAGAGTTTGTCATTTATTTTGATCATGAAGCCTTAAAATACCTGAACAGTCAGAAGAGGATCAGTAAAGACATGCATGCTAGATGGTGTCAGTTCCTATAGAAGTTTCCATTTAGACTACATCACAAATCGGGTGTGCATAATGTGGTGGTAGATGCACTTAGTCGACGAGCTGGCTTGTTAATCACCTTGAGCCAGGAGATTTTAGGGTTTGATCAATTAAAAGACTGTTATGTTGGTGATGATGATTTTGGGCAGATTTGGGAGACATGTTCAACTGGTCAACCTATGCAGGAGTTCTTTGTGCAGGATGGGTATCTAATATGAGGGGATCAACTTTGCCTTCCTCGAATATCATTGCGAGAGAAGGTGATTCAAGATTTACATGCTGGTGGTTTAATCGCACATTTTGGGCCGTGATAAAATTATTGCTGCAGTCCGGGAGATATTTTATTGGTCTCAACTACTTAGAGATGTGACTAACTATGTGAAGAAGTGTTACGTCTGTCAAACTATCAAGGGCCAGTCCAAAAATACTGGGCTTTACATGCCCCTGCCTGTTCCTGAAAATGTAGGGGAGGATTTGTCAATGGATTTTGTATTGGGTTTGCCTCGAACACAAATGGGAGCAGATTCTGTATTATTGTTGTTGACAGATTTTCCAAGATGGCTCACTTCATTCCTTATAGAAAGACATCTGATGCATCGAGTGTGGTTAGATTATTTTTCAAGGAAATAGTCCGTTTGTATGGGGTACCTAGGAGTATTACTTCAGATAGAAATAACAAGTTTTTTTGGTCATTTTTGGAGGACTTTGTGGAAGCTGTTAAATTCATCATTGAACTTTAGTAGCACAGCCCATTTCCAAACTGATGGTCAAATAGAGGTGCTCAACAGAAGTTTGGGAAATCTGATTCGCAGTATTTGTGGTGACAAGCCAAAGTAGTGGGACATTGCTTTATCACAGGCAGAATTCGCATACAACAATGCAGTCCACAGTGCTACTGGTAAATCTCCATTTTCTATTGTTTATACTAAAGAGACTTAGCACACTTTAAACTTGGTTAAGCTGCCTAAACAAACAGGTAAGAGTATAGCAGCAGATCACATGGCTAAGCAGGTGGTTGAAGTATATAAGGAAGTCAAGCAGAAGCTAGAAGAAGCCAACTAGAAGCATAAGAAAGCTGCTGACAAACATAGAAGGGAACAAGTTTTCTCTGTTGGAGATCAGGTTATGGTGTTCCTTAGGCGTGAAAGGTTTCCAGTTGGGTCATACAGTAAGCTGTAGCCAAAGAAATATGGGCTTTTCACCATCACCAAGAAGATTAACGACAATGCCTATGTTATAGATCTTCCAAAGAGCATGAAAATTTTCAACACTTTTAATGTTGCAGACTTGTCACTTTTCCATGATTCTGATGAGTCATTATATCCATATACTGAGTCCAACTCGAGGACGAGTTTTTCTCAAGTGGAGGAGACTGATGTGGAGAGTGATTGTTTAGAATTCTTGGACTGCTTAGATAAGAAGAAACAAAAGCAGAAACTCAAGTAGTTTATGGGCCAGTTGGGTCGGGGCCCATTTGGCCTTCTGATAGTAACTTATTTTGGGCCTTATCGGCCTTAATCCAATAGGAAACGGCCCAACGAGTCAAACTCATTGTTAAAGCGATGACCGACAACATTTTTAGGTCAAATTCCAACATTTAGGCCTCCGTTTTGGCAGTTTTATGTTTTTTATCTATTTTTGACAGTTTTTGTTTTCTTATTTAATTTAGGTAGGAAAATCTATTGGTGCATTTTTTTTTAAGGCAGTAATTATGTAATATTTCTATTTCCATTATGATGTAGATTTGGTGATTTATTTATTTTTTGGAATAAATTACCAAATTAGCCTTCTAGAGTTTTTTTTTAAGTTTATTCTCTATAAATAGCTTGTAAAACTCTAGGGTTTGGGAGTTTTTCATCAATAAAATATTCAGTTCTCTATTTCTGAATTTCAGACTCTTATTTAAACGTTTTTACGCTGTGTCACCATGTGAAGAAAAAAAATTAAGAATTAAAAATGTAAAATAATAGACGATAAACTTAAAAAGTCCAAAATGACTTTATCCTAAAAAAATAAGTCAATCAATGATTATTTATTTTTTTATTTTAAAACATACCAAAATATAATATAATGGTTAGTATATATTCTCTGAAATAATAAATTCAAAATCGATTTTTTCTTTTTAATACTAAAAAAAAAAATTTAAAAGTCACTGTAGACGGTTCGGATCCAATCCAACAACAGCTACCATGGAGTGTTGCTTAGTAAGGCAAAATTATATCTGTTTTATACGGGTGTTTGGTAATTCAATTAAAAATTTTCAAATTAAATTTTGTAGGGAGGTATTAGGATTTTAAATCAAGGAAAGTTTTCAACCCAATTTTTTTAATAAAATCTATTTTAATAAAATTTTATTTTAGCGAAATTTCAGTTTGTCAATAAATTTTAATTTAGTAATTGAGTTGAAAAACAGCCACTATTTAAGAAAAAAAATGCTAAATTAATAATACGTGCCATATAATTCTAAAAATAATATATATATCAAAATTAGCGAAGAAAAAAAGGAGGACCAGAAGATGAGTTTTGACCTAAATTTGAACTGAATAAACCTAAATTTAGCCTAAACTATGATAAAGCGCCAATCAAGGATAGCCATGAGAAACCAAACATTATATAGCTAGTTTTATGCCCAAAACCACCAAGCAAGTTTTCAGTATTCAACCCCTCTCTTGTTTAATCCAAACTCTATCAACTCTTCTAAATTGCAATTATTATTAATATTATGTTGTGTGAGATAATTAAACTATGGAGGGTTTTGATCTTTCTGATGGTGTTTTCGTACAAACTTGGTTGGATTGTTAATGGAAAACTAGAAGTGCCTTGTTTTTTCATTTTTGGTGATTCTTTATCTGATAGTGGCAACAATAACAACCTTGAAACTGCTGCTAAAGTTTATTACCCACCTTATGGGATTGATTACCCAGGTGGAGCCACTGGAAGATTTACCAATGGTAAAAATGTTGTTGATGTTGTAGGTATGACTCGCAAATATATATATATATATATATATAGCCCATTAGCCATTGTTCTTTACTTTTATTTTTGCAGAATTAATTGATTCAAATTTTATTTTTTGTTAACGGTTATATATATTAAAGTTCTCAATGGGATAGTCAGAATGGGGAGATAACATGATCCAGGATCAGAAGGTCTTAAATTCGTTAATTTGTTAATGTGTTTCTTACCCTTATTGGGGAAATGGGTAAATTATAAATTTATTCAACAGAAAGGGTCAACCTATAAATTACTAATCTAATAGTAACTTTTATAAATGGATTATAATTATAAGGAATAATCTATTATGGTGCTAATTTGAACTTTGATTTAATGGCAGCTGAATATCTTGGATTTGATCATCACATTCCACCATTTGCAAGTGCTGATGGTCGGATCATTCTTCAGGGTGTGAATTATGCATCAGGATCAGCAGGAATTCGTAAAGAAACTGGCTCACATTTGGTAACAGTAACTTTACTTGATAGAAATTAACAATTAATAAGAGATGAAGTAATTGATTTAATTAAATGTGATTGTCTTAATTAATTACAGGGTCAGAATATAAACTTTGACCAGCAATTGCAAAATCACCAGATCACAATCACAAGAATGAGTGACATATTAGGGAACAAAGATGCAGCTTTAAACCAATTAAAAGAGTGTTTATATTCAGTTGGAATGGGCAGCAATGATTATATAAACAACTACTTCATGCCTGAACATTACCCAACTAGCAAAGCTTATACCCCTGAAGCATATGCCAAAGCTCTTGTGGAGCAGTATTCTACACAATTAATGGTTGGTTTCATATTTTCTTTTCTTTATTTAGCTCATTATTTAATAGCTTATGCTAGATATGTTATCAAACTCGACCTGTCCCAATCCATTAAAAGTCCGCTCTGCTAAATAGATTGATTGATTTATTTTTTCTTTGTTCGTGTTAATTTTTTTATTATTATTATTTATATGGAGACCTTATACAATATGGGAGCAAGAAAAATTGCCTTGAATGGCTTGGGGCATATAGGGTGCACTCCATATGGAATCATCAAGTTTGCCAAAAGTGGGTCGCCTTGTGCAGATAATTTGAACCAAGCAAGTGATCTATTCAACGGAGAGCTTGTAGGTACGGTGGATCAACTTAACAAAAACGTAACCGATGCAAAATTCATATTTGTGAATAATACTTCGACAGGGAAAGGTGATCCTTTCCAAGTTGGTACGTAATCAGATAAATTATTCAGTATACTCTATGCATATGTATAATAATATATATGTTAGATAACCATTTTTTTTTTTTTTTTTTATCATAGGTTTCTCGAATTTCACAGCAGGATGTTGTAAAGTAAGAGAGGATGGTCAATGTAATCCAAATGAAGATCCATGCCCTAATAGGAAAGAGTATGTGTTTTGGGATAATTTTCATCCAACTGAAGTGACAAACATTTTGACTGCAGCAAGAACATATACATCTTATAATCCTAATGATTCTTATCCAATTGATGTCCATCAATTAGCTCTGCTTCGCCTTCCTTTAGCCGAGATTAAAGTTTGAACTCCAAAAAAAAGATATTCTGTTTAATACATTTTTTAGAAAACTAAATTTTAATAAATGCATGTATAATTCTGTTTAATCAATTTTGAAAACTTATATTAACTAAAATTGAATGTGAAAGTCTCCATTATCTATATTACTTGAGTTTATATTGCAATTCTTATAATTTAATTACATAATTTCAACTTACAAAAGTTAGATAAGAAAATAGTTAAATTGCAAAATGAGCTAAGAGAAATATAATTTTTTTGAGAAATTAGACAATCTAAATTTATAAGCAAATTCCACAATTTCTTATATAATTTTCCAATATCTTCTATAACTCTTATAATTACAAATTTTTAGCATAAAAAAATAATATATGATAATAATCTTATAGCAAAAATAAATCAAGAGAATTATAATAATTGGTTTCCTATTAAATTTAATGTCTATATTTAATTTTAATACATAACAAATTACACAACATGATACTTATATTGTAAAATAGGAGATGGAAATATTGGGTCATTAGAAAAATTAGAAAGTCTAAATTTTTTTTATAAACTTTACATTTACTTATATAATTTTTTCACATTTCTTTTTATAATTCTTGCATTGGGTTTTGTAATTTCTATTTTTAAATAATTCATAAAGTTAGTTTAGTAAATTATAAAATTCATTGAAATATTAAAAATAATTAAAATATTAAATATGATTATATTATTTTATAATACTTATTATTGAATTATGTAATTTTTACATGTTACTACTTGACTTATTTTATTTTATTTTTCAATAATTGAACTGAATTATTGTTCTGTACCATCTTGTAGCACCCACACACACACTATATAATAATTAATATAATGTCCATCTTCCACACTAATTAACAAGTTTACATATAATTAACAGTGCCATCTAATGGTCAAATATAAGGTTAAGTACTATTATCAATGGGTATAATGTTAAATCAATTAGAATATTATTTTTAGGTTCCATTCAAAAATAGAGCTTTAAATTAATTAATATATGTATAGGAAAAATATATAAAAATCATAACTCTTTGAATTAATGAAAAATTATCTCGCTGATTCTGTATTTGTTGCCTTTAAAATGAATTGCCTTTTTCTTCCCCCATCGCCACCGGCCAAAATGTGCATTGCTGTATGCTACAATTCTTCTTGGTTCTGAATCAGAAATGATGGCTTTTGCTTTAGAAAAGATTTTTCTTAATTTTAACATGTTTCTCATTCCAAATTACTTGCTCAATTATTATAACATATAGTGCTCTTTTATGATTGAATGGGTCCATTCCATATTATATTGATAGGATATAAATAATCTGATATCTAAAATAGGGTTGTATTGCTTTTGGAAACTTATCCATGGACTGAAATTAAAGAAAAACATATTAGAGACCTTGATACTATCAAACGAAAGATTTAAATCCTTAAATCAGTATGTCGATAAATAGAAAAGGAAAAAAATCTCAAAAAAGGATGAGTTGCGCTGCTTTAAATTTTATTTATCTATTTATAAGATAAAATGAAAACCTAATACATATATATTCACATATTATTAGTAATTATTTTTATTTCTTATCATATGTCATTCTAAAATTTCAATTTTATTTTCACGCTAAAGCAAAATATTAAAAAAAAAACCTACAAATTTAAATTAAACCTATCATATATTATTTATTATTTTTGAAGCGTTAAATAATATAAATGATGAAATTTCTTAAATCATAAATATAAACATGAGTATGTTGTATAAACCATATACATACACTTATCAGTAAACGTCTCTGAATAGACTATATCTTATAATATTGAAACAAATTAAGAAGAACTTACAATAGTTTATATATTCATGTTTTTTCACATAGGCCACCCTCACCATTTTTTTTATATTAAAGTTATTATCATAAATGTGTAGCATCTTATTCTCTTTATTTATTTAAAGTTAAACTCGTTAAGAATGTCAACAACGTTTTCTATACGTGTTAATTATTATGGATTTTCACTTTTCCTGAGCTTCACTTGCTGAATTTTCCAATTATATATAACCTTAGTTTGCTTCCACCAGCCATTTCTGTTTTCTCATATTATTTTTAGCATTGATCTCTAGCAAGTTCTTCAATATCCTATCTATCTATCTATCTATCTATCTATCTATATACATATATTCTCGATGGCCGTTGGGAGAAAACATTATTTGTTGGTTATTTTTCTGTTTGTAGTTCCAAGTTTGAAACAATGCTATGTTAATTGAAATTGGATAGATTAAATTGATGTGGAGTTTATTATCCCGAAACAAATAATTGATGACATGTAGTGTATTGACTTAGAATCATATTATTAATATAGTTAATAACGTAATGTGGTATTGATTATTGACTAATTTTAAAAAATATATAAATTGATTCATCAATATATTATTAATTGAATATAAAATAATTAATTATTTAAATTTGCAGATAGGATATTAAATTTAAATAATTTGAAAATAAATTAATTGATTAATTCGATAGCAATTAGTCAATAAATTAAATTTATATATAAAATATCACATTTAAATTATTTAAATATATTTGATAGTATTAGATATTTTGCCCTTTATTAATAATTAATAATAAAATTAAAAAATTAATATTTTATTATTTTAGAAAAATATTTAAAAGAAAATCAAAAATTCAATAATTAAAAATAATATTAAATAATTTATTAGGTGATTTTATTGTTAATTAATAATAAAACTAAATAAAAATTAATATTTTATTATCTTTGAAAAATATATTTTATAAAAATTCAATTCTTATTTTATAGTTGGTGTGAATTTTTCTTACAAAATATTAAATATTAAATATAATAATTAAATAGGTAGTTATTAATCATAATTAATTTTTTAATTTATTCAATTAATAAAAAAATAACTTATTAATGATCTATATAAAAATATATATTTTTCGGGTGCACGATAGATACCCCGTGTACTAATCAGGAATCACTCGAATCCTAATTTATGTTGCAAGTAAATTATAAACCAGTTGACAAGCAAAAATCAAAGGGTGTTTGAGATTCCATTTGATTTAATTATTGGTAATAATTATTAATTATTAATTATTATTGATACTTATTAGATAATAATTAATAATTGATAACTGATATCTATTATTTAATAATTTATTATTTTAAATGTTTGATAAAATTATTATTAGTTGTTAGCTATTAATATATTTAATGATCGTAAATGATAAATATTAATATTTATCTTTTTATTTAAATATTATTTAAAAAAAAATAATTTTGTTTGTTTATGTTAAAAAGCTGAAATTTTTATAAAAAATACTTTAAATTAGAGTTTTTATAAATTGTTTTTCTATTATTATTTAACAACTTACAGTTATCAGTAATTAAACAAAAATAATAAAACTGTTTAATGCAGCAGTTAGCTTTTTAGTTTCTAATAATTACGTCATATTGGTATGGTTATTAACAGCTATTAACTGTTAAATAATTATTAGATAGTTAAATAATTACTGCTTATAAAAATTATAATTTAGAATTTTTTAAAAACATTCATATTTATTTAAATAAAAGACTAAATTATTATTTAAAAATAATATTTAAATAAAAATATAATATTAATATTTATTCTTAATGATCATTAAATATATTAACAATCCATAATTAATAATAATTTTATTAAATATTTATAATAATAAAATATAAAATAACAATTATTAATTATCAACTATTAATTATTAATTAACAATAATTAATAATAACTAACAATAACTAATAATTAATAATTACTATAAATACTTATAATAATAACTAATAGTTAATAATTACTTCAAACGCTAAACCAAACAAAACGAAACATAAAATGAATGCACCTACTTTGTAATAACGTCTAGAAATGGGCTTGGCCCAATTTATACATAACTTAGATACGTACAGGTTATTATTTACAACAAAATATAAACTTCGCCCAAAGCCTATGGAGTGGGAAAAATTGTGGAGTGTAGTTGAGGATGGATTTTTTAGGTAGATTTATTTAGTATATAAAAAATAGTTATAAAATCATTTTATTATAGTGAAATAAATTGATAAAAATCAATAAATATTTAATTTTATTATTATTTAATAATTTCTTTCATTCTGATAAAATTAATTAATCTATTAATACTAAAATAGATTAAATATATTTAATAATTTCTTCTAATTATATCAATTGTACTTGATTTATTATCAAATAAGAGATAAATTTTATTTATTTATACAATGAAACTCTTATTAAAATAAAAAAAGAATTCCAACATAATCCCTGTACACATCCTATTGCTTCAATAATTGAACTGAACTATTGTTCTGTATCATCTTTTAGCACCCACACACACTATATAAGGCCAAGGAACAAGCTTGGTGGTGTGGGCCATCTCAACTAAAAAAATTCCGTTACTTTATATAAACAATTTTATTTGATTTATTTAAAATCATTTTTTTTTTCAATTCATTTAAATTCAATTTTTTACATAAAAATATTTTTTCGATCCACTCAAATTTAATTTTTATGTAATATTTTTTTAATTTACGTAAAATTAATTTTCTGATTTTTTCTATATATAAAATTAAGTACTATTATCAATGGGTATAATATTAAATCAATTATTATATTCTTAGCTTCCATTTAAAATAGAGTTTTAAATTAGTTAATCAAATTTTCTAGTCAGTGCTTTTAGGAGTGATTATTTTAGATAAATAAATATAAAAATATTAAATAGTTTGATAAAATTATATTTCGTTATAATTATTGGTTAAAAATTTAATTTTTATTTATTTAATTTATTTTTAATTTTATTAATTTAATATTATATGAATTTTTATTTTTCAACCAGTGCTATTAGAAAAATCATTAATTAACATATGTATAGGAAAAATATGTAAATATTTATAAAAAATTATCTCGTTTATAATGTATTTGTTGCCTTTAAAATGAATTGGCTTTTTCTTCCCCATCGCTACCGCCAAAAATGTGCGCATGCTCCACTTCTTCTTGGTTCTGAATCATAAATGATGGCTTTTGCTTTAGAAAAAAATTAATCCTAACTTTAACATGTTGCTTATTCCATATTATCATCATTTTGAAATTTCAATTCTACCTTTCACACTAAATCAAAATGTTAAAAAAAAAAAAACTCTTACAAAAGCAAATTAAACCGTGTCATATATTAATTATTATTTTTTAAGCAATAAATAATATAAATGATGAAATTTTTTTATGTTGTAAATATTAACTTAAATTTATTATATAAATTATATATATTCATTTACTAGTAAATTATATATGTCTAAAGCGGTGTTTGGATAAAAATTTTATTTTTAAAATAGAATTTTGAAAAAATTATTTTAAAAAAAATTATAATATTTAGTTAAATTTTTTTGTTTTTAAATTTTAAAATAATATTTTAAATTAATTATTTAAATATTATAAAAAATAATTTAAAATTTTTTACATTTTAAAATGATATTTTACGTTTATTTTAAATAGATTTAAATACTTTTTTATACATTTACGACTATCATATAATATTGAAATAAAGTAAGACCAATAATTTACAATAGTTTATATATTCATCTTTTTTCACATACCCCACCCTCGCCATTTTTTTTATTTCAAAGTTATTATCATATATGTGTAGGATCTGATTATCTTTATTTTTTTTAAAGTTAAACTCGTTGCGAATGTCAACAACGTTTTCTACATGTTAATTATTATGGATTTGCACATTTCCTCTTAGCTTCACTTGCTGAATTTTTCCATATATATATAACTTTAGTTTTGCTTATACACCAGCCAATTCTGTTTTCTCATATTACTTTGAGCATTCTCTAGCAAGTTCTTCAATATCCTATATATTTCTTATTCTCGATGGCTGTTGGGAAAAAACATCATTTGTTGGTTATTTTGATGTTTATAGTTGCAAGTTTGAAACAATACCATGTTAATGGAGAACCAAAAGTTCCTTGTTATTTCATTTTTGGAGACTCCTTGGTCGACGGTGGCAATAATAACAACCTTGCAACCGCAGCTAAAGTCGATTACCCACCGTATGGGATTGACTTCCCCGACGGAACTCCGACCGGAAGGTTTACTAACGGTCGAACAACCGCTGATATAATTGGTCAAGTCTTTTGCCCTTTATATTCTTAATCTTGAATTGGACAAATATTGAAAAGTAGTTAAAAGGCTGCTAATAGTAGTCAAATGTTTTGATTCAAACTGTATAGCTAATTAATTAATTAATTTCTAATTACAGGTGAACTCATGGGTTTTGAAAATTTCATTCCATCTTTTTTAAGTGCTAACGGTTCTGAAATACTCAAAGGTGTAAACTATGCATCTGGTTCAGCAGGAATTCGGAGCGAAACTGGCAAGAAATTGGTAATTTTTTTTTTATATATAGATAGGATGAATTTTTTTATTTATTTATATGTATTTAGAAATATATAAAATTTTATTTTTGCAACTATAAAATAAATAAAATTATTTATTTTTTGTAGGGTGTTAATATTGACTTGAACACACAGCTGCAAAATCACCAAGTTACTATCTCAAGCATAATTGAAATACTAGGAAGCAAAGACTCAGCTACAGAATACCTAAATAAGTGCTTCTATTCATTTGTAATTGGAAATAATGATTATATTAATAACTATTTCTTGCCCCAATATTACAATACAAGCAGCCAATACACTCCAGCTGAGTATGCAGAAGCTCTTATACAAGATTATTCTGAATTTGTCATGGTTAGTAGTTATTAATCCATTTATATTTACAGAAATTGCTTAATATATTGCATTTATTTTTCTTATTATTTGACATAAATTAAGGATTTTTAAAATTTTCCCCCTTTCTCATCATGATAAATTAATTTTTATTTAAATAAAAATACACCCAAATTCTACATATTAATAAAAAGTTAAATCTATATTAGACCTTACATGAATCGTTCCATATTCTATATTGTATACATGTATTTTTCTAATCACAATTTGTTATATTGTATTCTATTGTCTTATTTTATTGCAAAAGTTTGTTAATTAAATTTCTCTTTGCTTGCTACATTTTTAATTATGATTATAATTATAATTTATTTAGAGTATATACAATTCTGGAGCAAGAAAGGTGGCCTTGACTGGAATTGGTCCAATAGGGTGCACACCAGGGGCTACTTCTTCCCATGACACAGATGGGTCCTTGTGTGTAGACTCAATGAACCAGGCAGCAAATCTTTTCAATGACAAACTTCAATCACTAGTAAATCAACTCAATAACAATCTAAATGATGCAAAGTTTATATACTTGAACACATATAGCATCGTATCCGAATATATCGCTTCTCCTGGTAATTAATTAATTAATTACGTTAAGTTATTGTTTATTTTATCAAATTAATTTGATAGAATTTGCAAATGAATTCTAAATTATACTAATATGTATTATTTCTTGTATTTTCAGGTTTTGAATATAAAATAAGTGGGTGTTGTGAGGTAAATGAGGATGGTCTATGCGTTCCTTATGGAATTCCATGCGAACATAGAAATTTGCATTTGTTTTTTGATTCATTTCACCCTACAGAAATTGCTAACAAGATCGGTGCTGGAATTGCTTATCTTTCTTTGAAGAAGATCTTATGAAGCTCATAATTATGATCCAATTACCAGCTCTATAGATATTGGGAAGGTGGGAAAATTAAAAAAATAAGTGCACATCACTTTCTAGTGATTAGTAGATTGTATTATAATAATTTGATATTTATAAAAATTAATTAGCTAATTAGCACTTGCAGTTATTATTACCAGAATTTTTTTTATTTGAAAATGATGAATGATTATGCATGATCGGTGATCCTATGTTTATTTACCCAAAACTTATTAATTATGGTTATATATATGGAATTAAATTAATTGGTGTCAATGTGACATCTCAGTGAATTATCTAATTTTCAATTTCATCCTTTGGTTGGTTGCTTTTGTTTTTTAGTTATAATATGTTTTGTCTCTTAGTTTAGTTTTGATTCCCTTGCAGGGTCCTGTGCTTTGCGGAGTTAAACTTATCATTGCCTATTAATTGGAGTTAAACTTAATATCTAGTTAAATATTTAAATTGAGTTTTAACCATTAAATTGCTTGTTTAATTTTTGCATACTTAATAAAAAATTAGATGAATTTTTAATTTAATAATAATATCCTATTTAAAATGAGAAGTTTCGAATTTCAAATTTAATTAGAATCAAATTGATTAGAAATACCTGTGCAAAATAATTTGCATAAAAAATTTCTAATAATACTATTTTGTTAAGATATTGTTTTATTCTTCAAAAATTTAAAATATAGTTTCTTACCTTTAGATAATTCATTCATTTAATATGAAATAAATACATTATAATTGAATTTTAGAAATTTTTTTTTAGGTGATTTGAGTTTGAAATTTGAAATTTTAGATACTTTCGGTTGAGATATTATATATATATATATATATATATATATATATATATATATACCATTTGAAATTTGAGTAGTGGGTAATAGCTACCTAGTGGCTTTTATCCAAGTGGGGGAGAAACTAACCACAAAGTTGACTCCACTGTGGCCTAAACATGTGATAAGGATAAATATAATCTACAAGGTAGTCTTATGCTCACATGTAAATTAGAATTAATCTTGTAGTTTATTGTTAAAATCTGTTTGTACATTGTGTATAAAAATCACAATTTGTTTAAACATTAATTGTTACATTGGATTTAAATTTAAAAAATATTAAATTTTTGAAATTCTTAAATAAGCCTACAATTCATTCCAAAATATTTTGCTAATATTAAATTATCTATGATAAATAAGTGCAACTTAATTGGCTAATTTAATTTTATTATTTTTGTATTATATAAAAATTATTATCATGGCTTGAAGTAGAATGATTGCCATTTTTATTGGTTGACTTCCTTATTCTTATTAATTATTATCAATTATCATTTCTCAAGCTTAATACTATATTTTTAGCCAATTAAGAAGCTCTAATTAAAGTTTGAAATTAATCACAATTTATTAAGTTTAAAAATGACTAATAATTTTTTATTTTTAATATTGAAGATGAAAAATCGATCTTGAATCTCTTATTCATAAAATATGTATTTAACATTAAATTATAACTTGATTTACAAAAGTGACTAATATTATTTTTTATTACAATTGAATTAAATTTCACATCCATAATAAAGAAAGGGTAATTTTATAAATATACAAATGCAATGACTGAAACAAGCACTATGACTCCAGAGTCCAGATTTCAAGGAAAGCGCTGCAGAAAATCATCTTTATTTTTGCTATCTATTTCCTCAGCCAATTAATTTTCATTAAGTATTCTCTAATTGCCTTACACTCGGAAAAACCTGTATATGGAATTATAACACTCATTAATTCTGACTTATAATATAATTAATTTCTTACACTTAATTAATTAATTAATTTTGTACATGTAGTGTGTGGTAAAACTACATTTTCTAGCACTTACTTCGTTGATGATCACAGATCCGAGATCCGAAGATTTATTGAATTGAGAGCCACGAGTTCTTTGTTTTTCATTTTTGGAGATTCATTAGTTGATGCACGAAACAGCAACGTGTTTAACACTGACTTCTAACTTGAATTTATTACATGCCATATGGGATCGACTTCCCCGGCGGTCCGACCGGAAGGTTCACCAATGGCTAAACTGCTACAGATATTATTATTAGTCTGTAGTCAATTGTCTGTTTCGCACATGATACCTGCAAAGCATAATTGATGTATTAATTTGGATAATATTAAATAAAAAAATTTAAAAATAAAATAAATAAATAAAAATTTTAATTTATATCATAATAATTATAATAAAATATATTTCTATCAAATTTTTTTAATATAATTTTTTTATATATAATTATATTTTATATAAAATAATTAATTTTAATGGATACTCGTTAGAAAGATTATATGGTAGTAATTATAATAAAATATATTTTTATTAATATAATTTATTTTTATATTATTTTATTTATATATAATTATATTTTATATGAACGGATACTTGTTGGAAAAATCGAATGTTAATAATTACTATCAATTTGTGATTACAGGCGAACTTATGGGGTTTTATGATTTCATTCCATCCTATGCTACGCTACTGCTAATGATGGTCGAATATTAAAAGACGTAAGCTATGCATATGGTCTGCAGGAATACTAGTTGAAACTGGAAAATATTTGGTAACTTTATTTCATTTATTTATTTAATGAATTTAATTAAATTAGTTCAACAAAATTATATATTAATTTAATTTAATTATTTGTTGGTGCAGGGTGATAATGTAGACATAAATAGAGTTATTAAATCACTAAACTATAACTGGTGACGTAGTTAATAATATACTTGGAAATAAATCAGCTGCTCAAAAGCATTTGAAAAATGCTTATATTTTAGTGTCATTGGCAATAATGATTATATTAACAACTATTTCATGCCCATATTTTATAATTCTAGCTTTGCTTATACCCCTGATCAATTTTCTAATCGTCTAAATTAGCAGTATGCTCATCAATTAAGAGTTAGTAGTGCTAAATTTATTTATTTATTTTACTGGAGTTCATGGAAGTATCACTCATATCTTGTTTTTGCAGTCTATGTTACAGATTTTAACTTGAATTGCATAGCCAAAATATGCATGAAATGCTTAATTCAATCTCTATCGAGTAATTCATTGATAATTTAGGAAATAACCAAGACTTCAAAACTTCAAATGGTCTGCAATTTGCAATTGAGAGGAGTAATATTTCTACGTTTTGCAATTACTTATTTATTAATTATATTCTTAGATAAATGATTAGAGATGCAAATTAATGCATGGATCAAATTGAAATTCTTTCTAAAGTTATGATGTTGTGAGTTTTAACACTAATCTAAATTGATTAACCTGACTACTTAATTTATTAGTAATCCGATGCCTATTTTCAATTTAATTTAATTTTTCTCCAAGATTTTATCCCTTTGCTTTTATTGGGCTTTCTGGTCCAGCTTCTCATCTTATAGTTTTGTGTAATAAATTCTACAATAACTGTTTAAATGAGTTGAACTAGGTGGATTGATATGTGTTGTCTTTAAACCTGGGCTGGTCATTGAGTACATAAAATGGATCCAACTACTTCATTTTGGTGGCCTTAGTCTTGGTTAGCTTTCATGGGGCTTAGTCTTTGAGGAGTAATATTTGTCTCAACAATTTAATTATCAGGAAAATTACACAAATATATTATTTTTTTATTTTTAAGGTTTTTTTTTTCATTTTTAATATTTTGTATATGTATTGGTATATGTTATATTTTTTAAAAAAATACTTTTAAGTATATAGCATTTTTGAAGAAATATTTTTATGACAGTAAAAATAAAATTTTTTCAATATTTTTATAAAAATCCCTTTTGATTTTGTCTTAATGGTAAAAAAAAAAAAACTAAAATAAACTTAATTAAGAATTAACTTGCATGTTTTAATGATATCAAAATTATTTACACAACTGTGAGATTATAAATCAATATATATATATATATATATATAAATTATTGTAGTACTGCTTTTTTTATTTGTAATAAAGTGAAGGAAAACAGAAGCCACAAAAACTCACATGCCAGAGTGCGCTGTTGCTATCAATAATTTATAACAGGTTACTTGAATAAAGCAGTATTGGTTGGCTGTCATTTTCTGCTAGAATATGACACAACAAAATGACAGAGATATCACAAGTGAACTAAAACTAACTATATATCGCCATCAAAAACATGCAAGCTCTAATATATATATTACAAGATTAAGATTATACCACACAAAAGATAAGAAAATATACTTTAATGAAGCTCTAGTGACACAGAAATCTCAGTTTTAAACATCCAGAAAATAAATCCTTTTCTCTTACAATAATACTTATATAAGTCTTTTAAGTTTGATTACACATGGTGGGATAGTACTAAGGCACTCAAATTCTCAGGCAAACTTGATTTCTGCTTGAGATTTTTGGGAATAATATACTTGCAGCAGCTTTCAGTAGGTGAAATACCTGGCACTTATCTCCACAGAATAATAGAATTAAAGGTGACAAGTTGATTCCTGCCCTCAAAGCATATTAACTGCAATAAATATATGAACAAATCAAGTAAATGAATGTTTATTTTTAAGGTTCATAAAGAGGCTCAATCTGAAGTAAATGAATGTTGATTGGTGATGTAAGATATAGATGCATAGGTTATTACAAGATTGACTAATTCTTACACTAACTGAAGGGCCATCTGATCTTGGTGTGGATAATGATTGGTGGGTTGTAATGCATTGACTTGAAAATAGTTTCGATTGTCAAATGTCTGAGACTGCATTATCTCATAATTACTTCCTCCTGAAATCAAATTCATGTTTTGTTGCTTCCTTTCATTCTCAGCAATCTGAAAAATCCTTTTAATTAGTCCTGTTACTTAATTGATCCACAAAATTAAGCAAATGGTAAGTAAGGTGAGAGAGAGAGAGAGAGAGAGAGAGAGAGACAGACCTTGGCTCGAAGAAGCTGGTTATTGTTGTGCAAATCAATTTCCTGCAATGTACATTCTTGTTGTTCAAATTAAGAAATCGATGGCAAATAATATAAGATTTAAGCAAGAATATGCATATCATACTCTTTTTTTTTTTTGTGATTTAAGAAAAAAAAAGAAGGAAATATTGAAAATGTTTTTGATTTAGCTACTTGATGATTTTGTTATTTAGAAGGCAAAACAATTTCCCAAAGCAAAGAATTGCAAAGTATATGTACTCCAACATGATCACTATTTTCTAGTAATATTCAGTCAATGGTATTCAGTTGCAAGTGCTATTCTAGGTTCTCTTTCATTTCATTAGGAACCATAGATTGTCATTTGCATGTAAAACGATGGTTTAAGGTTTAAAGATATAGAGAATGCTAAAAAAAGCTTGAACTCACACATCTCCAACTATTTGATATCCACTATCAAGAGATTAATTGGTCAACAAATTAAATTATTTTAGATCCTCAAACATTCTAAAATATGGTTGTTCCATGAATATTCAATCAAGAAGTTATGGGAAATTTCAGAATAAAAGAAGCATACCCTTTTCTGCATATACTCAATCTCTGCAAACAACAGCTCATTCTGGTAGAATTTTCAAGGAAAAATATTTTATGGGGAAAAAGAGTGGAAACTTGTTAGTGACATTACAAGAGATAGCAGAAAATTTATAAGATTGAATAAATCCCTTTAAATAAAAAATTTATAATATCAGTAGTGAAAAAGGTACCTTTTTTGACCGAATTCTACTAATTCCTTTTTCTAGTCGTATCTCCAAGCTCTTAAGTTCCTTGACAGACAAAGCTCCCAGAGACTCACCCAGCATATTCCTGAAAAAGTCATTGCTTTAATGTTCAAAGAATATCCTGAAGCAAAATCCATATGGAGAAATTGTTACTTTAAGAGATTCTGAGGAAGCAATCTATTGATAAAAGTGTAGGATCTCCATCAAGGGGTCTCAATTAGGACAAAGAGAGTGTTGCTCACCAATTACTTACCTCAATTGGCTAATATTTGGATGTAAAAGAAAGAAGTTTAATTACCTGTTGGAGTTCTGCAAATTGCTAATTTGTGCACGCAGCTTAGCAGCTTCTTGCTGATAGAACTGAAAAGTAGAACTCCAAAATTAATCAATGGTACTAAACATTAATTCCTTGATAATTTCGAAAAAACTATCCACAATCACTATGAATTAGGGATATTAGAATGAAGCATGGTATACTACACTTAATTCCAACTGTGAATATTAGATTAGAATATCAAAAATAATACAAAGAATCTAAATTATTTTTTTCTTTGGCAAACCTATATTAATGATAATAACTAATAATTTAAAGACATATATGAAGAGCTATAACAGTCATAAGGACAAGGAAGGAATGTGAAAAACCAGACCATAATCTTTTAAATATACTGAGACCTTAATTAAAAGGATTTATTTATTTATTTTTTAAATTATGAAAATGCATATAACTTTTTTCCCATGTAAAGATGACCTTAAGAAGAACTACTTGATTTTGATTTTATTTTAACTTGTAAAGTAATCTTTTGTGTATCTAATCTTAATCTTTTTTCAGATGATTTATGTAAATCATCTTGCAACTTGTAAATTGTAAAAATTAGTAGTCTAATTTTCTGATCAACTGAAACTTAAATAAAAATAATACTACTATTTTTGAAGGTTCAATGATGCTATAGAAATATTCCAATACCATAAATTTCACTGTTAGAAGAAACAATTAATTAAAATAATTAAGAAACGAAACACAAATAAGACCTCTTGATCATAAAAAACTGAAGTAATTCTTTTCTGTAATTGAAAGAGATAAATAGTACCTGAGCATTAGCTTCAGAAACAGATCCAGGATTGGATGAATCAGCGCATGCCTTCTTATACCTCTCAATCGTAGATTTAACACTGCAATTTTAGTTTGAAGTTCATAAAATGTCAATAGTAAATCTCTTTTGACATTTTAAATTTAATAAACACATAAAGAGAAAGAAATGTATCCTTCAGAAACTATTGAATGAAAGCCCTAAAATTGCAAAATGACCAAAAAAATAAAAAAAAAAGAGGAAACTGTGCATAGATAAACCAAAAGAAAAGAGTTATTATGGCTCATTTGGTTCACGAATAACACGAAATAAAATGAACATAAAATAACTATTTCCAGTGAGATAAATATTTTCAACCTTGATTCAAACTACAACAACTAGGGTTTCCTTTTCCTTTGATACAACCTCAAAATATCATGGGCGTAATCTAAAATTAATGACCTAAAAATAATAGTAATATACCAATGTCCTTGTAAAATCATATCATAAAACTGTGGAAAAAAAGGGAAAGAATTTGCATAATCTTATTTATAATAGGAAATGATAAAAAGAAAAATGCAATTCTACTATCATTAGATACAGAGATAAGGTCTATGGCATGCTGAATGTCTATCATGGGTGATAACTCGCTTGGAAGCTCTTCAGGAATTGACTTTTCTAAAATGAATTTGCCAAACCCTTCATGTAAACTAAGAATTGAATTTACATTATAAGAAGAAAGAACAACTTATGAAGTCTTAATATTTTGTTTGCTTATAATTAATTCAGTCTTATTACTTTTTTTTTTTTTTAATTAATGCACTTCTAATCCTTGATATTTTTTATGGTTTTAATGATAACTTTTTCCAGTGAGTTAAAATTTTATTCAAATATTCCAAAATATACAATTTTAATCTAATTTTAAAATTTATTTGCAATTGTACCTTTTTTTGTAAAAATTGTACAATTGAGGAGGAATTTAAGGAAAATTATATTTTCTCTATCCCATAATAAACATTCTAATTTTTTTTTAGTATATCCTAATTTAATTATCTCATTTTTTGATCCAAACTATATTTTATCTTAATATTACAATAATACATCATTAAAAAATGTGTGGAATTTGGAAATAAAGATATATAAAATGTGAGAGAATTAGAAAGGTGGATGAAGATTAAAAAAATAAATGAATTGAAATAATTAATGAATTAAAAATATTAAATAAGATAAAAAAAATTTCTTAATAATTATATATTTTGTAGTTAAGAAATTCATTACGAGATAAAAGAAATAATAGAATTAAGTTTAATAATGACTTCTCCTAAAAAAAAAAAAGAAAGTTTAGTAATGAGCTAGAAAATAAAAAAAAGTATAATGGGTTAACTTTAATTTAAAATTTGTCATATGGAAAGAATTGCAATAAAATTACAAAAATAGGATAAAATAATTTATTTTGAAAGATTTAAAAACAATTATAATTTTTTTAAGTGTTTGAATTTTTTTTTTTCTCATTAATCCTTCTTAAAAATGTTAAGTACTAATATACCTCTCTTTACACCTTTTTTATTTGTTGAACCAAATTTTCAGCTTATATACTAAAAATTTATGACAATGATCAAGCCTATAATTAATAAAAAAAAATTATTATTATTATAGCATTATAAAAACTTCCTTATCAAATTGAACTGCAAATTAGTCCTGATCTAATTCTGAAAGAACATTAATTTTTTCCCTTTTGTTAAGCAAGATTGGCTGTGAATTTACTATTATTTCAGCAATAATTTGATATTATCACCTATTTATCTTTGCACATTAATTAAAAAGGTTAAAGAGAAATGTAATTAAGTAACAGCTCCCAGAAAGTAGTAGTTGCTGTAGCTATTAACACAAGCCCACATAGGCATGTTAATAATTACACCTAAATATATTAGCTGCTTTTAACCTCAGATTAGCCACCAAAATTGTCATTTTAACTGTCAAATCAACCAACTCTCTCAGTTAACTTATTCTAATACGAAACCCTAAACCTAAAAACAAAATAATATTCACAAAATCCCAGTTTCTTTAACCAGACTAGTTCATTACATAAAATTTTAATATAATGGGAATTCGAGCTTTTGTAGACTTTCACTAAAAAATTTAGTGAAATTTTACATTGAATCAATTATTTTAGAGTGTATTTGTTAGTATTTGGATATAATAAAAAACTGTTTTAAAATTTAAAAATTTTTAAATAATTTTTTAAATATTTATATAATTAATTTAAAATATCATTTTAAAATTTAATAATAGACAAAATTTAAATTAAATATAATAATTTTTTTAAAATTTTATTTTTAAAATATAATTTCTACCGTAACATCTTCTAAATTTAATTACATCAACTTTTAAAAATAAAATGTTTCCAAAATAATAATTTAATATTGTCTTTCATATATTGTAGATAAAGCTCACTTTTCTTGATTTGCTGATACCTTAAATTCGTCGAGCTAGTGATTGGCTGTCCTCTGCCACGCTGTAAGTATGCCAAATAATATGATTGGCTAAACTATGTCAACGGTCAAAAACTCTGCCACGTGTCAGAAACCCATTACACGTTGGATAATACCTAAAATCTCACTCTGTTATCCACCTCGATTAAGTGAATAAAATTTAGAAGAAGAAGCGTGAAATTCTTTTTCATTTTTTTAATGTTTCTGTCCGAAATTGAAACTCTGAGTAGTTCAGAGCCGGCCAATGGCCCCCATTGTATGGAAAGAAGCCAGAATGAACAGAACTCTCCCATTGGCTACCAGTTGTTGTACGTTGTCCCTCTCTCTTCTGAAAAAAACTTGCATAAATATAATATATATCTATGCAAGATTTGGCTCAAATGCAAAGACACACACTCTAAAATTATTATTCAGAAACATGCAGTTGATCCAATTTAAGATTTTGCTCGAAGGCATCATCATGACTTAAGTTGATCCAATCTTTAATGGGCCATCTGAATTTAGCCCAATAGATCTATGAACAAGAAGAAGAAGAAATTGGGGTATTTTTGAACCTTTCAAAGATAAAAATTTAGGGTTCAGTATAAGGAATCATGACACCAAAACTCTTCCTTTTGTCAGTACTCAAGAACAGAAAAATCTATTGTGACATGACGAAAGATTCTGTTTCTTTAACCAAAAATCTATAACTACAACTTCTAATTGATTAACATCAACTTCTAATTGATTAACATCAACCCTAATCAATAACTTTTTTTTTTAGTTCGACCCATAATCTTGCAGTTCTCGGATTCCAGTATTACTGAGCTAAACCTCATTCGTCTTAACCCATAACATTTGATTACCCAATAAAGCCTAAGAGCAAAATTGATAGTCTTATGTGGTAGTTTGATTAAAAGCCCTAATTTGGGGTATGTTTGACTAGGAAGAGAGAGGTTTACTTGGGCTTTTTGTTACCACGTGGGTGCAAAGTGGAAACATAGATTTAGGTAAATTTCGTGTAGATTAGGGGAAAACCCTAATTTGGGAGTGATTGAGGGTCAACTGATTTGGTTTTGATTGGTTTGAAAAGGGACGTTTCTGTGATGTTCTGAGAAGAAAACCCAATTGGGAGTTCTGAAAACTCTAACCTCAATATTGTTAATTATATAATAATCTTCTTGTAATTTGATGAATTGATTTATATATTGACAATTTTGTTTAATTAACTTTGACACTGTACTTTGATGTGTAGCTGACGTGCTATTAAGGAAATGTCAAGAGATGGAAAGGTTCTTGGACTAATGAGAAGATGACAGCTTTTGCCATAGGCCTTCTCTCTTTAGCCGTATGGATGACATATACATATACATATATGTATGTATATGTATTTGAACAAATAGAGAGAGAGACAGCGCAAGAGGAATAATGGGAATTGGTAAAGAGAAAGAAAACAGAAAATTTAACAACAATGGAGAAGAGAAGAGGCTGATCTCACACTACTGCATACATTCCAAAACCTATACTTGTTTCTTTCTCACTACCATTACTACACTTTAATTTTATTTTATTTTAATGCTTATATTTCTATCTATTGCACCAGATCTATGTATCTACTAAACCAAGAACACAAAATAATGTTTATATCATAAAAAGGAAATATATCAGGAAAAAAAAAAAGAAACTCATACAAGGTAAAAAAACAAAACAGAAGAAAGAAAGACAAGTGAATCTTAATTAGTTTAGAGAGAAACTCAATCAGAACTGCAACACAAAAAAAAAAAAAAAAAAATATTATGTTATTTTACTTTAAATCCACCCAAAGATCTAGTTCTGAAGCAAATTAAAAAAAATAAAAATCTTAACATCAATTACCCATTTTTCTTCCTTTTAAAAAATCAAATTTAAAGACCCCAAAAAAGGAACAAGAATAGATTTTTGACAAATTAAGATGAAAAAAGGTTCATGGAGGAGTTATATAGATATGTATATGTTTATGTACCTGTTATTTGCATACTCATAGAGGCGGCCGCGGCTAGAGAAGACTATGAGAGCAACTTCAGCATCACAAAGAACAGATAATTCATAGGCTTTCTTTAGCAAACCATTCCTTCTCTTACAGAAAGTGACTTGCCGATTTGTGGTGTTTTCGATCCGTTTGATCTCGATCTTTCCCCTACCCATTTTTCTCTGAGGTGAAGTCTCCCTGGAATCACTTGGGTATGCCATGGCAACTTTCTACCTGATTCAAATAAAATCAGATTGGCACACCA
>CANXYC011138128.1:0-15219 GCA_948193065.1 Aleurites moluccanus | reverse complement strand
TGCTGAGTATAAAGTTCAAAAATGACCCAAATCCTGTGATATCATATATGTGCTACCTAAAATGATTTATATGAATTATATTGGATTGTTATTACAGTAAAGTATCTATTGTATTATATGTTATATTTGATTAAATATTTTTATGCATATTATGGCATTTATTATTATTATTCTGTATTTACTGCATTCTTATGCTTATAAACTTACTGAGTATTTTTTTATACTCATTCTCTCAGTGTTTAATATTTTTTAGGTCTTCGGTGAGGCTCGTATTCCATTGGCAATATTTTCTTCTGCCTTGGAGGTCTATTGCATGTAAAAATCAAACCCTAAAGTAATGTAAAAGAAAATGTATAGAATAGTTCCATGGTACTGTATATAGATTTTGGCTTGTATATAATGATAAGATTGCATATATATTATGTTGATTATAGTTGATGTTTGACTTATTTATATATGTTTGAGATGCATGTTATATTTATTGATAGTGAGATTGTTAATGGAGATCCAGAGGGATCAGGTGTTGGAGATGATTGTGAATATTATTGAAGTGCTATTTGTTTGTATTTGATTTTTGGGCATAGTCCAATTTTAGAGGAGATGCTGTCGAATTTTCTTCAGCACTTTTATATTAATTAAGTTGTTTTGTTTATTGCATGCCATATAGATAGTGCATTGGGGTTCTTTGTGGTATTGGTAGCTTATGCATTACCCATACCCTAGGACTGTCGCGACTCCCAGGATGGGTCGTGACATGAACAATGTTTATGAGATTGTTAGAGTTTCTTAAAAGTCTTCACATTTATTGGATTGCATTTATTTAAGTATTTTTATGCTTTTATATATGCTAAATTTATAATATTTTATTAAATAACATTGTAGAAATTTTTTAATATATTAGGCGTATTTACATTTTAATTATATTTAGTTGATGCTATATGTGTCTGAATTTATTAATATTTTCTAAATAAATTTATTTTTATTTTCAGCTATTATTTATGAATTTTATAAATATATATAAATTTAATAATATAAAATTCAAGTAGAGAATGTGAATTCCCGCAAAGATAGGGATGAAGACTAAATTATCCTCGTACTAAGAGTGAGGTAAAAATGGGGGATAGTTCTGCTGCCAATGCTCCGTCCCATTGTCATCCATCTCACTCATTTTTCCTCTTCCTTTAACTGAAGATTTAAAGGTGCCTAACATAAATAACTGAGCGGGAAAGGTAACCATGAATTTTTTCTATGGTAAAAAAAATATTGATAAACATATCGATTACCTTTTAAATAAATTAAAATTGCAAAATACAATCACAAATATTATAGATAGAAAAGTATAATAAGTTTATAGAATAAGAATTGAAAAATTAAATTAAACAAAAAAAAAAATTCAAAGGTAATTTTAAAAATATAAATTTTAAAATGGTTAATTTTAATTAAAAATTATTTTGTTTATTAGGATTTTATGGGTCGGAACTTAGGTATTTAAACTGCACTTTAAAATTTAAACTATCCCTAATAAAACAAAAGCAAAAAAGAATAAGAAAGTTGGGGAAAAAAAAAGAATTGTTCTCTCTAACTGATTTTAGGTATTTCTTTTTTTTTCTTTTAGGTTTATTGAAGATAATATATTTCTAACTTACTTTTAAGGTTTAGAATTATTTGTTTAGGATTTTATATTATTTATTTCTTATAAAAATTAAATCAATTTTGGAGTTGTTGATTTTTTTTTTTTTTTTTTTATGATAACACGGTAATTTTGATTTATTTTTAAAAGTATTTAGAGATGAAATTTTTGGCTATTTTTTCATATAAAATAATATTACATGTTAAGTAATTATAGTTAAAATTTGAGAGTGATTCGTATTATATTTTTATCATGTCCCAAAATTTATAACATGATGATCCTAGGATATGGAAATTGTCCAATCAATAACACCCGCAAAATCCTTTTTCATTTATTATCTAGTTAAACTATTAACTATTTCCCATGATGAATAGTGTCAATAACCAAAACACAATCTTCAGAAAATATTTCACTTCTAGTCCAATCTTATTTCCTCACTATAATATTTCATTCATAATTTTCAATCACATTATCCAATTGAATCAATATTCACATATGATAACAATTATGTTCATATATTATGAAATTAAATATCACTTACATATATTGAGTTACCCAATTTACCTTCATTATACTAAGTCATAAATATTTATATATTTATTTCCAATATACATCTACAGCTCAAAACCCATGGAGAATTCTAAAGAGTCAAATTGTATTAAAGACATGATTATATTACATAATATAATCAGTTCTAATAAGAGGAAGAATGAAACTTTTGGAACCACTACTACTATCTACTCCGAACCTGAAAAATAATAAATTACTAAATGGTAAGTATAAAATATTCAATGAGTCATAAATATATTATACACAAAGCTAGGTAAAATACTTATGTCATGTGGTATTCAAGATAGTAGGAATCCATAAATAGGTAAGGTAATCAACCAATTAAACAAATAATATGAAATTGGGTTACATATGTCAATGGGTCAGTAACTTAAATAAATAAGAAACAAAATAAATATAAGGCCTCATACTCATAATATGAACTCGTGAAATACAGAAGCTTGATCGGACCTTTTGGCTAGGATATTAACCCTTCCTAGCAAGGGTTCAGTGAAAAGAATTCATTATACACAATACCGATGATATTCACCCACTACCCCATTGGTTAGGTAGTTCTGTCATGTCATCAGGTATTTAATAAATAAAGGTACAATTTTCAACATCACATAATAAGGTATCAATGTAGGAAATATTAAGTAACAATCTTTAATCGATAATGAACATTTGGTATTAAATAGTTTCATTATGGTTTGGTCCAAATGGTGACAACATATAAATGGAGTCAATAATTCAAGAAATAGCTACAAATATGCATAATAACATATTTATGACTCTCCTTTAATGCTTGATTAACAAATTTCACAACCTAAGCATTAATTCTCAAAGTACGCATTTTTGTCTTTCATCTTTACCATCATCATTCTTTTCACATCATCATTACCACCATCTTTTCTTGAAGCTACACATCAATTAAACATAATTTAAAACTCATTATTCATGGAATTATAACAACTTTAACCTTAATTAAATTAATTCTTTTTAAATTTTAAACTTAAGGTTTAATCCTAGAAATTTAGTTAATGAATAAAATTTGGCAACCCTATTTTTTTTATTTATATCTTAAGCTAAAAATATCGAATTTTCTTTAATTGTTTTTCTCACTTAAACTAAACATATGGAACTATAACATATCCAAAATTGTAATACCCTAGATGTATGCTACAGTTATTGAAAAATTTCCTTAAGTATCAGACATAAAACACCGACAGTACTAAGGAAATTTAATGAATTAATACAGTAATTAATTAAAGTTAATTTTTCTCAGTTTCATGGATAATGAAAGATTGAGATTAATGATTAATTTTTCTCAGTTTCATGGATAATGAAAGATTGAGATTAATGATAGTTAATTATATAAAGAAAGTATGAAAAAATATTAAAAATGATGAAAAATTAATAGAGTGGCAAAACCGTAAATAAATAGAACTTGAGGGGCATTTTGGGAAACCCATTGTTCACTGTCCAGAATAACTCTGAAAGCTATATAATGATAGACTACAGATAAAAATAAGCTATTTCACTCTCCACTTTGAAATCTAAAACTCAACAGAATTGACATAATAAACTATAGAAAGTTTTGGGGTCAAAGTGTAATTAAAGAAAGTTTTAGGGAAGAAATTATAATTTTCCATTTCTCCCACCTATAAAGTCCACACTTAGCATTTTTCCCATCATCTTTTCTTCTTTCTACCTTCCTTCCATTGTGGCTGAACCACCATATGCTACCATCCACCCAAATTCAAGCTGAAATTCTAAGAAAAACCTAAAGAAAACTTAAACACCAACCTAGTTTCAACCTTTTCTATCCATTTTCCATCTAAAATCATAAAGGAAATTAAGAAATTATTGAAAGAAGATTTTGACACTTACAACAACCTAAGGTAATATGATGATTTCTTTGATTATTTAGATTAAATAAGTGTTGTAGGTGTTGAATTTGTTGGGTTTGGTGTTTAATTGCATCAATTGATACATTTGGTTAAAAATCCCCAATTTTCCAAATCCTAATTGAAGTTGTGTAATGTCAAACCTTAGGTTAATGATTTTTAATGTCTAATTAGACTAGAATATGTTTAATTGATACATTTGGAAGCTAAATTGATGGTTGTTTTGGTGTAAACACCTACGAGGCCCAGAGAGCAGACAATGCAGTCACATGTATGATTTTAATATATAATGAACTAGCACAAGGATTGTTTGATTCGGGTGCCACACACTCATTCATATCACCTAGGTTTGCATCTAAGTTGAAAAAGGAGAGACAATTAATGAAGATATCACTAGAGATAACCCACCTATGGGGAGAGTGTAGAAGTAAAATATTATTATCTAGATTGTGTGGTAGAAATAGAGGATAATGTTTTACATGCTGATTTGGTAGAATTGCCTGTGTTAGAGCTTGATGTTATATTGGGTATAGATTGGATAAAACACATCATGCGATGATTGATTGCTATGAGAAGAAGATTAAGTTCCAATCAGAGGGGCAAGTAGAATTTGAGTACCAGGGTGAAAAATGTGAAACTAGTATTCATCTTATTTTAGCTATTCGAGCTAGAAAGATGATAAGGAAGGGTTATTCAGCATTCCTGGAACATGTGGTGGATATACAGAAGGCTCAAATAGGAATTGATCAGATACTTATTGTCAGAGAATTTCCTGATGACTTCCCTAGAGATTTGCCAGGGCTACCCACAGAAAGAGAGATTGAGTTTGAGATTGATGTGTATCATGGCACAGACCTGATATCCATTCCTTCCTACAGAATGACACCTTCATAATTGAAAGAGTTGAAGGTGCAATTGCAGGAATTACTAGATAAGGGGTTTATCAGACCGAGTAGTTCTCCATGGGTGCTTCAGTATTGTTTGTGAAAAAGAAGGATGGCTTGTTAAGGATGTGTATTGACTATTGGTAGCCGAATAAGGTGACTGTAAAGAATAAATATCCTTTGCCACTGATTGATGATCTGTTTGATCAGTTGCAGTGTGCCAGTCACTTCTCCAAGATTGACTTGAGATTTGGGTATCATCAGTTGAGAATTAAGAAAGAAGGTGTACCTACAACAACTTTTAGAACCCGGTATGGACATTATGAGTTCTTGTGGTTGCCATTCGGGTTAACTAATACTCCAGCTACATTTAGGGATTTGATGAATCGAGTTTTCAAACCTTACTTGGATAAGTCTGTCATAGTGTTCATTGATGACATACTTATCTACTCTAAGAGTGAAGAGGAACATTCAGAGTATTTGAGAAATGTGTTACAAACTCTACGAAAGCATCAATTGTATGCTAAATTGTCGAAATGCTAGTTCTGGTTGATTGAAGTTTGTTTTCTAGGCCATGTTGTATACAAGGATGGTATGAAGGTTGATCCTTAAAAAGTTGAAGCTGTTGCAAATTGGCCCCGACTTATTAATATTACAGAGATTCGTAGTTTTCTTAGCATGGCCAGATATTAAATGCAATTTTGAAGGATTTTTCAAAGATAGCTACTCCATTAACCAAGTTGACCAAGAAACATGAGAAGTTTTAATGGACAAATGAATGTGAAAGAAGTGTTCAAACTTTGAAGTCTTGTCTCACAACTGCTTCGGTGTTAGCTTTGCCAATAAAGAATAATAAATTTATAGTGTATTGTGATGCCATAAGAGTCGAATTGGGTTGTGTGCTTATGCAAAGTAAGAGGGTTATTGCTTATGCTTCTTGACAATTAAAAAAGCATGAGGTGAATTATCTGACACATGATTTGGAGATGGCAGCAATGATTTTTGCACTGAAGATCTGAAGACATTATTTGTATGGGGCTAAATGTGAGATATATATGAATCATAAAAGCTTGCAATATATTTTGCAGTAGAAGGATCTGAATCTCCGGCAATGAAGATGGGTTGAATTGCTGAAAGATTATAACTGTGATATCTCATATCATCTGAGTAAAGCAAATGTGGTGGTAGATGCATTGAGCTGGAAGTCTATGGGTAGTCTAGCCCATATTTCAGTTACTAGAAGACCATTAATTCGAGAAATGAAAGAATTAGTTGACATGGGAATTTAGTTTGAGTTGGGATCTCAGGATCGAAATCAAGCTCTGATAGCCCAATTTCGGGTTAAGCCAACACTGATTGATGATATTAAAGCAGCACAGGATAGGGATCCTTATATTCTAAAGTTAAAAGAGGATGTTCAGAATGGCAAAGCTTCAGAGTTTACAATTGAGGATGAGATATTGAAGTGTAGTAAATGGCTATATGTACCCAACATTAATGGACTAGGGGAGTAGATTATGAAAGAGGCCCATTATTCTTATTATAGTGTATATCCTAGAATTACAAAGATGTACCATGACCTGAAGGAGTTATATTAGTGGCCTAATATAAAGAGGGATGTGGCTAAATTTGTGTCCAAATGCTTAGCCTATCAGCAGGTTAAGTTTGAATATCAGAAGCCATCTGGTTTACTACAGGAGATAGAGTCACCAGAGTAGAAATGAGAGCAAGTCACCATGGATTTTGTAGTTGGTTTGCCGATGACTTTATGAGGTTATGATTCCATCTGGGTAATAGTGGATCGATAGATGAAATCTGCCCATTTTCTAGAAGTGAAGACTAGTTATTCAGTAGCACAGTATGCACAGCTATATGTTAATAAGATTGTTCAGCTTCATGGAGTGGTACTGGTGATTATATCTGATAGAGGGATACAATTCACATCGAGGTTTTGGCAGAAATTCCAAGAAGCACTGACTACATAACTTTGATTAAGTACAACTTTCCATCCTCAGATAGATGGTCAATCAGAACGGATCATACAAACATTGGAGGATATGGTTCGATTATGTGTTCTGGACCCTATATGAATGCTACAATTATTGAACAGTTTCCTTAAGTATTGGACCTAAAACACTGACAATACTAAGGGAATTTAAGGAATTAATACAGTAATCAATTAAAGTTAATTTTTCTCAGTTTCATGGATAATGAAAAATTGAAATTAATGATAGTTAATTATATGAAGAAAGTATGGAAAAGTATTAAAAATGATGGAAAATTAATAGAGTGGCAAAATCGTAAATAAATGAAACTTCAGGGACATTTTAGGAAACCTACTGTTCACTGTCCAGAATGACTTTGAAAGCTATATAATGATAAATTATAGATAAAAATAAGCTATTTCAATCCCCACATTGAAATCTAAAACTCAACAGAATTGACAGGATAAATTACAGAAAGTTTTGGGGTCAAAGTCCAATTAAAGGAAGTTTTAAGGAGGAAATTGTAATTTGCCATTTCTTCCACCTATAAAAGCCACACTTAGCATTTTTCCCATCATCTTTTCTTCTTTCTTCCTTCCTCCCATTGTGGCTGAACCACCATATGCTACCATCCACCCAAATTCAAGCTAAAATCCTAAGAAAAACCTAAAGAAAACTTAAACACCAAACTATTTTCAACCTTTTCTATCCATTTTCCATCTAAAATCACAAAGAAAATTAAGAAATTGTTGAAAGAACATTTCGGCACATACAACAACCTAAGGTAATATGATGATTTCTTTGATTATTTAGGTTAAATAAGTGTTATAGGTGTTGAATTTGTTGGGTTTGGTGTTCAATTGCATTAATTGATGCATTTGATAAAAAATCCCCAATTTCCCAAACCCTAATTGAAGTTGTATAATGTCAAACCCTAGGTTAATCATCTTTAATGTCTAATTAGGCTAGTATATGTTTAATTGATACATTTGGAAGCTAAATTGATGGTTATTTTGGTGTAAAAAACAAAGAAGAACAAGATTGTGCTTTTTGCCTCCTTTGAAGCTTTTGGTGGAAAAATAAATTTTCAAGAAAATTTGAAGTGCTAGGTGAGTTTAATATGCATCATTTACCATGCCTAATGCCTTAAAATGAGAATTGAAAACCATCATTGAAAACTCATCCTTGGCCGAATGCACTTTACTATTCACCCATTGAAATTTTGCTTTGTATTTCACTTGATTTTCATGCCAATTTGCTTCTTTGTGTATTGTTGTTTGATGGAAAACAAATGCCTATTTTGTAGCCTTGTTTGTGAGCTTGATATTTGATTTTGGGGAAATATTGAAGTTGCACCCAAATCATGCCAAAATGTCCATTGAAAGTTGCACACTTTATGTTCGATGAAATGTCCCAATGAAATTCTCATAGGCCTACCATTTGAATTCCATTGTCGTCAGCGATATTGGCTAGCTAATTGTTCTAACCCAAAAGACCTTGAATGCTTACTTTAATATCTAAGCCATTGTTGAATGTTATACCTATTGTTACTCCATATGTTATATCCATTGAATATAAGTCATCGATTAACAGTGCAAATTGTTTGATTTGAAACCTATTTGATATTGATAAGTTAATGACTTCCTTTGATAACAATTGATTTGTTTCCATCCCATTATTGGATTATATGTTGCTTTGACAGAGCTTCCTTACCAACGGGGTAGCGGATAAATACCGTCGATAATGTACATATTGTTTATTATGGATCTTAGCTGGGAAGGGTTAATTGTCCTAGCCATAAGGCCTTACCCGCCTTATGTATATTATATGTGATTACATATGATTAAATGTGTTAAGGCCCATTATTTGTCATATCTACATGGATGAGTATTGATAACCTGTTTATTAGTTCTATACCCTTGTTTTTGTTAAATTTTCTTTATCCTGTAATTTGGTGTGCAACACAGTAACCTATGAATTATTTATTTGTTATTTATTGATTACCTAACCTTTATCCATTATATGATGCATATTAGATTCAATGAGTATTTAATACTCATTCTTTAGTTGTTTACTATTTTCCAGGTCATGAGTAGAAACCAGATTCTAGTGTCTCTTCCTCCATGGAATCATGTTGTATTATTTTGATAGTGTAATTAATTTAACTTCATGTTATGTAAATTAATCTAGTTGCTTCACGGTACTGTATATGGATATAATTAGATTGTATATATGAATATATGATATTATATGGAGATTTATTATGATTATGGCATGTGATGACAATGATTACAGACATCAAAATAACAGATTACAGAATGACTGGTTAGAGAATGACAAAGCACTGAATGCATAATAAGTAACTAATTGGATAATAATAAGATGGTAACTGGTTATGTTAGTGGGTCCTACAGGTGTCGGTTGCCTCTGCCAATTCCTGCATCCTAGGACCATCATGTTCTAAATTTGGGACGTGACAAAAATTTAGATCATTTTAAGCACTACAAAATTTTTAGTGAATTTCTAAAATTGACCCTACAACTCAATAACATCTATCTGAGCAGACACTGTTTTAATGACCATAACTCAAAATGTGAATACCTAATTTAAAAACTGATTTACATTATAGTTAACACATAAATGAATATTTTTCATATTTTTCACTTTGTCTAATTAAGTCTCTAAAATCCTCAAATTAAATCATCAAATCCGGATTTTCTGTAGGATTTATAATTTGAACTAGTCCTACCTAAGAATTAATATCTCTATACACACATCAAATTTAGCAAAGTTGTTTTAGAGGAATATATTTTAAATATATATCTACATTTTTTATGTTTTATACTTTATCGCAATCTTTCTTTAAGATTACGAAAATCAAAGTATAACGTTCTTTACTTCGTCACTCAAAATAAGGTATTTGACCTTTCTTTCTTAACACTATCACTTTGATAAATCCTTTTGAGAGATACAATTCAATTAATTTCAATTTAAGTTTCAAACAATCCATAAGGTCTTAAAGGACTTGTATATTAAATTATAACTTGTTTGAAATTTATTTACTAAGCCAAAGAATGCAATGAATTTTATTTCTCTAATCTGCCATTTTACCAAACAGTCTAAGTAGTATATAATTAGCCAATTATTTATCATGTAAAATTATATTCATTTGATCTGAAACTTTTAGTACACCTAGAAAACATATATATTTAGCTCCATACTAAATTTCATTCAAAATAAAGATTATTTACCCCATCAAATAAATTAATTCCAGTAGCTTATAGAATTGTCTTGCAACTAATTGTCTATGGCAGCTTACATACTAAAATTCGTGTTCTCTTACAAATGATCTCTAAAAATTCTGAAATTTTTATGGAACATAGAAAAAATATATCTAGTATCGAATTTGGACTTATTTAAATCAGTCAAATAATATCCAAAATATGAAATTTCTTAAATTTTTCTTTACAATTCAATATAAGTATCTCAACTTCTTTCTCTTCAATATCATATTTAACCATAATTAATCAATTTTGTATATTAATCACACATTATTTACTTCATATATAACATACACCTCTAATATATTAAGCAAAAACCTTCCAAAAATAAAATACAAAAATGAGAGAACTTCTAACTTACCTAAGTGTTGATTGCTTCAACTCTTCCTTGATTTCTTCCCTTGTTGAATTTACTAAGCATATTTAGTTTAAAGTGCTGGAAATTTTAAAGAATGATGGCTTATGAAGTCTTTAGGTCGGCAACAATGAAGAAACTGATAAATAAAGGGACAATTCTAGATATTCTTAATTTTTTTACTTAGTGATCCTATGCATTAAGGTGTATTGTTACTTGGATGCCTACTAATCATATTCCTTGCTTCTTCATACTATATTTAATTACTTTGACTTGGTATTAAACTTAATACACCTTAAATGAAAGATTAATAATATAATTGAGAAATTAAAACTTGTTAGTAGAGTTTCCCAATTCACACAACTATGTAGGTCTCACTTGAATATAGTTAATAATTCTTTATATTCTCTCTAATCTAGCTCGCATTTTTGGTTACAAATAATTCTAATATCCCAATATTTTATGATTATTATGACTTAAATTCAACTTAAGAAATTTAATCTCTAACAATTCACACTTATCTTAGTACTCAATCATATAACACCAAAATTTATTTAACTTTTCGATAGTAATAATTATTGATTCAATTAATTATTAAATTATCATAATATCACTCATACTCTTATTACATCATATATATCTAATTATTAAATTATCATAATATCACTCATACTCTTATTACATCATATATATCTAATCATCCTAAATCACATTGGCTATAATTCTAAGTACACCTATTATTAAGAACAACTATATATCTCCAACCTCACCACACATACCTACATACTTAGCTTTAATTAGTTAATCTCAATATCATTTACTCAATTAAAATTTTAAACATATTTTTTTTATTACATATATTATTATCATTGACATTAATTATAATACCCCAATAGACGAAACAGTAGACAGTAGACAATATGGATACGGTGGATTATAGTAATGAATATGATATTGACTTAAACATGAATAGGCTCAATCGATTATTGAAATATACAGGGAATGGTAGAGTATAACACTCAAAAATTTTTAAACCTCAACTAGATCACTTTTGTGACACTGTCCCGAAAAATACCAGTGTTAATTACACTGCACGGGGAAATAACAGTCCGACTAATTTAAGAATTTATGACTCAGACCAGGAGGTAAAGAGTCATCTATATTTATGTGAATTTTTGGTGAAAAGAAAGAGTTGAAAAATATTTTAGAATACTGAAAATAAGAGTAATGGCAAAATTATAATTAATGGCAATATTAGAGGCATTTTTAGAAACGATTGTCTAGGATACAGAATCAGACCCAAAGTATTTTTAAATGTTAGAATAGCCCAAAATAAGGTCTTTCACCCTCACACTTGAGGTTGAATCTAAACAGAATAGACATAATAAATTACAGGAAGTTTCACGGTCAAAATGCAATTAAGGAAAATTTTAGGCCAAAGTATAATTAAGCAAAGATATGAGACCCACAAGCAAAAATAATCAAAGGAAATGAATGGATGGCTGGCCATGATGATTGAAAGAGATAAATTTTATATAATGATTTTTCTTTCAAGCCAATAGGAATGAAGCATGTGACAAATTCTAGAAAATTCTACTTTTCTCTTCATTTCTTTATAAGTTGGCTTTAGTGTATATATAAAGAGAAGGAATGGATAGCCATTTGATACCTTTAGACCAAACCATAGAGAAAGAAAAAAAAATTGTTCCAATTCTTCCAAAGAAATCAACCAAAACTAAATAAGAAATTGATGAGAGAAAGAAGAGTGAACAAAGAAAGTTGATGGAGATTATGTTAAGCTATTTTGGGAAAGAAAAAGAGAAGGAAAAGAATCATCTAAGTGCAAGGTAATTGTAATATCTGCCATTTTTGTAGTGTTTTATTAATTATATATGTTTGGAAAGTTAATTAATATCAAATGTGAATGATTTAGAATTTCAAGAATTTCTGATTTAATGCAGTTGCAGGATTTTGTGATGATAATTGCATAAACTTAAAGACATAATTTGGTATAGTGCAAAACATAAAAGTTGTAAGTTTATGTCTTAACAGTAATTCTGTAAAATGGTTTGACAAAATTCTGTGTAAGTGCTGAGCTATGCTTATTTGAGAAAGGTTGGTCTGGTTGAGTGTTTCTACAGGAAGTCAGTATCTGTTTGGAATTACTGGAAATGACTGAGATAGAATTAGCTAAAGATGTGAACATAAAAAATGTTCCTTTGTGTGTTTTGATGATGGATGTAAAATTTCAGAATTTTTGGATGAGTTTATCTTAGTGGAGAGTAGTTTTTCTCAGGGTTGTTTGATTGGATTGTGAGGCAGAGGTCTGGGTGACCATTGGAGAGTCACCATGGCTTGTGTATTGGTTCTTATGATTTGGAATTTTGATATTTTATGCCCCTGCATGTTGATTTTAAATGACAGAAAGAATTAGTAAGTTTGGATACTCATAGCTCATTTGCGAGCTTGCTAAGTGTGAGATGTCCAGAGAAGGTTTTAACTTAGAGAAGTTTTGGTGTGGTGAGCTGGCAGAATGCGAAGTGGCATTTTGCTAGCCGGCAATGTGAAGGTACGAAGTGGCGAAGTGAGATTTGCCGAAGTGGCAATTGGCGAAGAAGCATATGCGAGGAAACATATGCGAAGATGTTTGGCGAAGAGTTTTGGCGAAGAGGTTTGGCGAAGAGATTTGGCGAAAAGGATTTGGCAAAGAGGTTTGGTGAAGAGGTTTGGCGAAGAGGCTTGGAGAAGAAGAGAAGAGGTGAAGTAGCAGTTCGCAAAGAGGAGAAGTGGCAGTTCGCGAAGAGGCGAAGAAGAGAAGAGGAGAAGTGGGATTTGCGAGGAAGAGTTCGTGAGGAGAGTCTGGCGAGGCCGCATATGCGAGGTGGCATATGCGAGCTGGATTAGCAAAGTGGCATTGCCAGATCAAGTTTGGCGAGATGGCTTAGGCGAGGTAGCTTTGCCGAGGCAGGATTCGTGAGGCGAGCTAGCAAGCGTATTTTCTGGGCAGTGGTCTATTTAAACCCCAGTAGCCCAGAATCGTTTTCACGATTTTTCTTTCTTTCTTTCTTAGTGATATTCAGTCTTTTCTCAGAGTTAGCCTCATTTTATTTTCTAAGGCATTAATACTCAAATTAATGCATTAGACTTCTAGATTAGTCTATATTGAGGCAGAAATCATCAGATTTGAGCATAAATCTTAGAAATTGCAGTGTGTGGAAAATAAGGTAAATTTTCTTCTCAAACTATTTTCTTTAGATTTATTTAAGTTTATGAGTTAGGATAATTATTACTGGGTATACAAAATTTATTGCTAGTAATCTGAAGCCATTAATGGTAATTAATGTAGGAGAAATTAGAATGTTGAGGCTATCATGAATAGTAACATGTACAGTAACTCCGAAAATTAAATGTAGATTTTTTTAGAGATAAATAGAATCTGTTATTGGGAATTAAGAATAGAGACTCTAAGATAACTAATTATTAGGAAATCATGATAAATATTAATGATTTAGAGAAAACCCTAATTTTGTATATTTGGGAAATTTCTTAGGAGAAGGAAATTCAAATTGATTGGGGAATTTTAAGTGAGCAAATTGCTAAAGAGAAATTTGTATAAGTGGTAAGTATGAACATCCTATTTGATTGTTGTTTCTTTGAAATTAAAATGACCAAGTATTCTTACATTTGATTATCCTATTGTATATATTTATATACTTGTATAATGTGAATGGCTTGATCAACCTTTTTGGATCAAGTTCATATATTTCTTGCTTGTAAACCCGATTTGAATGATATTATATGATGTTGGTCTTGCGACCAATATGCCTCTTATGAGATTGAAACCCCATGAACCAAGGATAGAACGCTCTTCCCAATGATAGTAAATTCATTGGTCCATAGTGCACTTTGGGAGCCCAACTAATAGGATTTTTATCAGTGTTCCACCTAGAAGGGGCCATGAGCTCTAGGCACATGCCTGGCCAAGCATGTGTGCACGTTAAGGTAGCAAGGCTACCGATACATATGTTATGATATGAGATCAGTTCTATCAGATGAGATTTGATAATGCTATTATTTATGGGCATTCTATGTTCTAAATATGAACCATGATTTGATTCATGACATGATTTGATGTAGCCAAATTATTATGAGTACCATATTTCTTTCAAGTAAAGCTTATTATTCTTCCATGCCTATATGTATAAATATGTGTTCATAACAATGATTCGATATTCAAACTTTTGATTTAAAATGTTCATATCTTACTGAGTTAAAGGCTCACTCCTCTTCTGTGGATTTCAGGTGATAACATAGCTCGATAAGGAGCTAATAGAGAGGATCGTGCTTCTTGACTTGTTTATCCCAAGAAGCTTCCATTGTAATTCTTTTGACATATAATTATGTATATTCAGTTAATGGTATTATGATACAATATGTAATGGGAGTATACTCTAGAGCTCCGTAGTTAGTCAATTGAGAATACTAGTATATTTTGGATGTATGATTATTACCATTTTGGGTACTCTTGTTCCTCAGTGATGTGAGATGCCTCTTTTGATCATTAAGGAACAAGAGAAAGATATGAAATGATAATAGAAAGATATGATTGGTGTTTAATTATATGTATG
>CANXYC011138086.1:0-26207 GCA_948193065.1 Aleurites moluccanus | reverse complement strand
CTCTTATCCTGATTGTCATCACCTAGATCACGGTGTAGGTAAGGATCCAGTAATAGGTTTGTTAAATTCTATTATAGATCGCTTGGACTCTCTAAATAATTCTATAAATAAATTATTCAAAAATTTAGAAGAGTTGACTCTTAGACAGAGTGAATTTGAGGAATTTTTCCTTAAGAACAAAGGCCCTTTAGGACTTGTTGCTAGCTCTCGTTATCACAACGAATATAAAAAGCTGAAAGAAATTAGAAATAAAAGAAAAAATCCTTTAAAAGATCTTTAGGAGTAGCTCTCTGTAATTCCGCCTCTGAACAGAACAATTAGAGGGAGGGCAGACTCACCTAAATGGTATCAAAACCTAAAAGAGAGGATTTTTGGATTTCTTTGAAAGAAAAGTAGGACTTTAGGGGTAAAAATAGAAATAACTTAAGTTTGGGGCGGATAAGGACTGCCACTGAAACGCAGCTAAAAGTCTAAGGACTTTTGTGTTATGTTTTAAAGTTTAAGAATAATAATGTCTGCGAGCTATAAGTTGGAGTATCATGAGTGAAATGATCTCACTTTTGAAGGAAAATACAAGTTATAGCCATTACAAAGTGGTGTATACATTATGACGATTTATCGATTATAAATTTTTTTGAAATTAAATAAAAAAAAATTTGCAAGATTGCGAGTCAAACCATATTTAAACATATCATAGAAATAATTAAAAATATTATACTAAAAAAATAAAAATTTAATAAATAAATTAATTCTAACTTTTATATTTTTTACGGTTAATTTTTTTTTTCAATCAATTCTACTATAATATGACAATTCAATGGCAATTTCTTCCTAAAAATTAAATTGATCATAATAATAATAATAATTTCATATTAATTTAAAGAGAGAAGTGAAATATTTGACCTTTAAACTTATTATATTATATGTATCATTGATTTAATTTTTAAATTTCAATTAATATTTATTGGATTCACTAACTTTATAATATGATAAACTACTAATAATTAAATTAATGATTCAATTAATAAGAATTAAAAATTTTAAAAAGTTCAACTAATTTCAATTAGAATTTAAAAATTAAATTGATAATGTGATATAATTGTGAACACATAACTTTACACCTCATTGCATATAACTATATTTTTGCAGGTTCTAAGGTAAATATCGAGCCAATTGCAAAGCAACTAGACTTTCCTGAACTTTCAAAACAACCCCAGAACATAGCTAGACTCATATCGGACCGAACAGGATCCTTTAGAGATCCAGAGGATGTGAAAACTGCCTAGAAAGCTCAAGCCCATGTCTTGGCTGGCCGATTCGCCAATGCTTGGTGACGGCTCTACCAACACCTTTTGGAGGATCCATTAGTCCTTCTTGGCCGATTCGCCACCCTTGCCAAGCAACCTCAGCTCTTAAAATTCCAAAATTGTCCTTCTAGACCTCTATAAATAGTCCATCTTTTTCACCACTTTGTACATCATCCTTTCTCTCACTTTTTGAGACTTTCTCTCTAACCGTTGAGAAAAATCTAAAAATTAATTAATCAAAAGTCAATCAAACTAAATAAAATTAAATTAAACAAACCTTAACTAATTAACTCTCTTTGAGTATAATATCACAAACAAGGTTTAATCCTCTTTGAATTCGAACCGAATTCCCATTGAACTATAAGATATATGAGCATAAAGCCTTAAATTAATTCTCTTTGAATTAATTTTCTTTTTTAAATCGAAATCGATATTGAAACTCCAATTGGATAAAACCTTCTAACTACCTCTATCAAAGGTATAAATCCAACAATCCAAATTCATCCAATTTAGGCATCATAAATTGCTCATTCCCCCTAACTTTATCTTGAAAAATATACCTGAAGGCTAAAACTCTTTGTCAAATCAAAAACCTCTTTGCAAGAAGGGTGAACTATGTAGATTTTGATTCTCATTCAAAGGAATATGTAGGCATGCTGGTTCAACATCAAATCCAAAAATCCTAAAAATCCATTTTTCTCTTTTGCATTATCTTTATGTTGTTTGTTCATTTAATATTGGGGAATGTATGATCGACCTAAAACCCATAAGGGTTAGAGTTGATATCCCCTATTTTAACATTCAAATATAAATTATTGCTTTATTTTATTGTTTTTGATGAATGGCTTAACTATTTTGCTTATTATTTTGCATTTTATAACTGTCATTCACGAAAATAATATTTTTGTAGTGATGATTAAATTGAACGTCAAATCATTGTTACTTTCAACGAAAACCTAATTCCTAAATCCATAAATCTTATTCAAAAGTCTAGTATTCTTTTTATTGGGTTATATTAAAGTCAAAATAGAGTTTTTTTCTTATATTGTTCTAACAAAAATAAATTAAGATGGCAACTTCCCATAAAGTCCAAAACTCAAAATCATTTTTAAAACTCAATAATAAGAGCATGGTTATATACTCTGCAAATATGGGAGACTAAGTTCCAACAAGTATTTTGATTCTCCCTTAGCGAACCTAGACGAGGTACTAGGTCGAAGCCTTATAGTTAGCAACTCATCTGGGGATAAATCATTTTCTAAAAAGAAAATAATAAGAGGACTACCAATTGATTGAAAATATTTTTCAAAGTAACTTTAATTTGACGTTAAATTTAACTTTGACTTTGCACGTCATGCATCATTTCACATAGCTCTTTGCCTAAATCAGTTATAAAATTCACCTTTGGATAGCGAGTATCATTAATTCAATAACTCTCTTTTAGTATGTTAGGAGATAACAAAAGTATACAGTCCACGATAAATCTTCAATCATTTTGAAGTTTAACGAGCAATCGTACTATTGGACCCATGCAAAACTCATTGTTTCACATATGGTTAGATATATCACTACTCTAATGTGACAGGCATCCTATTTCTAAGCCACCCAAACCCTTCATGTAATGAATATTGGACCTTGGCTCTAGGTTCCATGATCTATAATAAATCAAGACTTATGTTAATGAAATGATTTTCCTCATATGCATTCATATATTCACCATACTCATGCATCACTAAGTTTAGGTTGTACCTTAAACCATTGAGTCGGGAATCAACCACAAAATCCTAAAACTTTAGATGGTCTTAAAACTGAGAAAGAGAAACCTAGATAATGGAACCCTAACCTAAAGAAATCTTTTTCCCTCAAAATCTTGTATGGTTAACTAATGTTGTCAGTTCCAATTGGTGCAATGTTTTTTACCCTAGTGTTCTTTTTTGTGAGGTACTGATAGTCGAACAAAATGAGACTATAATGGATACCATAATTGCACTTCTTGCTAATCTTCTCAAAAGACAAGAGGATACTTTTTAGTCTACTCTAAAAGCCTAACATGACATATTTGTTGAAGCCTTAAATCAATAATGCCAATCCATCATACAAGAGGTGAAGGAGATGTTTGGCCGAAATCTGACTACCAATCAGCATAACCCTAGCTATAATGCCACCAACTCAGTTCCCTGATGGATAGTGAAAAATGTATTGAGACTGTCATACCATAACAGACTGTCACTTTTACCTTTTCTTTTAATCTTTTTCAAGGAGGAGAAGATCTGAATCAGCCTGATATTGTGGAAATACTTGAAATTATGGAAGAGACTCTGAAAAATATTAAGAGGCATGATGACATAATCGAAGTTGACACTCTTACCTTGTTCCCTAATATTAGGGTTCATTCTAAGTTCAAAATGCTTGATATAAACAAATTTAATGGTACCTCCTGCCCTAAGACTCACTTAAAGATGTATGTAGGGGAAATATATCCTTTAGGGATAGACAATGTGCTCCAAGCTCAATTGTTTTAACAATCTCTCACTGGTGCCATATTGAGATGGTTTATATAGCTTGGACATGAATTTCAAGAAAATTTGGGATGATATTTACAATACTTTTGTTAAGCAATACCATTATGATATCGAAGTAGGCATCACCAAATGGACTTGAAAACCACCAAACAATAACAAAAGGAGTCTTTCTCCACTTTCTTGACCAGATGGAGAGCAAAAGCTGCTCAAATGGTGAATAGGCCTAATGAATAATGAAAGTCTCTTTGACAACCAAGAGAAGGGATGAATTGGTTGGAATGACAATTTTAAAAACTAATCATAAAATAAAATAGCGGAAGCAAATATTCAAAGAATAAACCAATTCAACAATTAATGATTATGCATATATAAATGAGCAAAGTAATCATAAAACAATAATATATGATGAGAGTAAGGAAGTAAGAATCAAACACAAAGATTTATAGTGGTTCGGCCAATCCTTGCCTACATCCACTTCTCAAGATCACACTTGAGTATTTCACTTGATCCTTTTACGAGTGCAAGATCAAACTCATGTGTTTAGGGTCACACTTAAACCTTACAAATTATGTTTTCAAAGGTTAACACTAAACCCTTCCCAAATTTGTGTTTTGTTAAGGTTCACGAAACCCTTTCTAAATTTATGTTTTGCTAAGCCTCACAAACAATCTATCCCAAGATCGATAAATTCACTCATAAATAATTTGCTTGCTCTTTTTAATCTCACTTAATAACCCAAAGAAAAAATTAGAAAGACAATAAGAACAACTACCCAACTTTTCAAGTGATTCACTTTTGTGAATCTCACAAAAGAATAAATTAACAAACAAAATAATATTAGAAACTTGATTTGCACTTATGTGAGCTCAATAGATGTTGTTATTCTCTTTAGAAATATCCTAAAAACTAGTTTTTATATCCCCAACTTAAAATTAGTCATTACCCACTTGAATGGAATAAAGCATAGTCTTATAACAGCTACATTTTTTTTCAGAAAATTGCGACCATAATGGCTAATACTTCATTTGTAGTGGCCACTACTTGTGCCTTGCCTTGAACCTAAACTATTGGATTGCTTAGTCGCGGCGGTGACTTTCTAGTAGCAACGGCGACTTCATTTCTTCATATCTCGAGGTAGACAACTCAAAATTGTACTTCATTTTTTTGTTGGAAACTTTAGGATGTTTAATATAACTTTATAGTATGATAACTCCAAATTCATTCATCTTGACTCTAAAAAATGCAAATATTTTCTTACTCTAATCTAAAAGATAGTTTGAGTAGGCTTCACTAATTTTTCAATTTCTCTTTCTGTAAAAGTCAAAATCATTTGATTATTTTTTTCATATGAAATTAGACATCTAGAGATTAAATCATGTAGAATATCATACATAAATTCTTCTTCTATCATAACAACATTTTAATCCTAGTCTATCAGGTTGAGCATAATTCATTCAAAAATTCATATCTTCATTTTTCAATGTCTAATGCTCAATCAAATTTCTATTACCAAAACTAGACATACATATCTTTCCATCCATATCAATTTTGTAGACTAATTACATCTGTGCAAGCCTTGAAATTTTTTTGAATTTGACGATACAATAGAACACCATTGCAAGTTTTCATCTAAGCAACCAATTGGTAAATCATTAATATCTTTTGATGTAGATATCTGTTTGACTTGATTCTTATTGTATTGGGAAGATGACTTCTTTCTTATTCCATCCATATATGGCTCATCATCTGAATCAATCTACACAGGGTGCAACATTTGAGTGAATTTATTGATTCATTAGATGCGTTAAACCTATGCTTTGGCAATGTTCATGATTTCTCATGATTTAAACAATAGGTAGAGCTGCAAGGATCATGCATATATTGATTAACCACACTCACAACATAGGCTATATCAGGCCTAGTATGTGAATGGTAAATCAACCTTCCTACCAATCTCTGGTATCTTCCTAACTCTATCGAATCACCCAAGCCAGCTTGTAATTAATGATTAGCCTTAACAGGAGAATCTAATTGCTTACATCCTAACATACCAGTTTCTTTGAGAAGATCCATAATATACTTCCTTTGAGAAATTATGATCTTTTTTTCTGATCTAGCAACTTCTATACAAAGGAAATATCACAAGTTTACCAAATCCTTAATTTCAAACTTTCTAGCCAGTAACATTTTAAGACGGGCAATTTCTTCCTTATCATTTTTAGTTACCACCACATCATCAACATAGATAATTAGCAAAGTAAGCTTCCCATTAGAGTGCTTAAAGAACAGGACATGTTTAGTATTGCTTTGGACCAAATGAAATCATAGCCTTATTGAATTTCTCAAACCTTGCCCTAGGCGATTGTTTAAGCCTATACAACGCCTTCTTCAATCTGCATACTTTTCCTCTTATCTTCTCATTATCAAAGCCTAAAGACATTTCTATATATCTCTCTTCCTCTATTTCTCCATGTAAAAAAACATTTTTTTTAGTTCAAATTGATGTAGATCCCAATCAAGATTGGTTGCACAAGACAATAAGACTCTAATGGTATTCATTTTTACAACAGGTGAGAAAGTCTCTTGGTAGTATACTCCATATATCTGAGTAAAGTCTTTTGCAATAGTCTAGCCTTATACCTCTCAACTGACCTATTTGCTTTATGTTTTATAGTGAAACCCATTTGCATCCAACTGATTTCTTCCCAATTGAAGAGGTGACAAGCTCTCAAGTTTTATTTTTTTATTAAGGCTTTCATCTCTTCCATCATTACTTCTTTCCATTTTTCATCATGGAATGCTTATTGCCAATTCTGTGGAATAAAAATAAAAGAAACAGACAATACAAAGGATTTATAGGAAGGAGATAGAGAGTTATATGAAACAAATTTTGATATGAGATATTTAGTACATGCTCTTGCTCATTTTCTGATAGTTATAAGAACATCAATATCATTAGTTACAGGCTCAAAATTAAGATAATCAAGATTTACAAAATTAGAATAAGGAATAACAGAAGACTCACCACATATAGTTTCAGGAACTGATTGCAAAGTTGACGTTGGATCAGGCATAACATGCGTGATGACATTATTCTCCTTGACCTTACGATTGTATGTTTTTAAGTCCGGTCTATCCAATCCCTTTTTTTCTATTCTATTTTCTCTGAATCTTATTCAATACTCATAATTTGTAAAGGATGCACTAATGTTTCCTCTTCCTCCTTATGCTCCCCTGAAGACGAGCATGAGGTAAAGTAAAATAAGGCTCAGACTCCCTGAAGGTAATATCCATGCTCACAAAGTATTTCCTAGAAGGGGGTGATAACACTTATAACCTTTCGGAGTGCTAGATTTTCCTATAAATACACATTTAACAATTTTAGTATCCAAATTATTGCCAGTCTTGTTATGGACAAGACACATGCAACCAAATACTTTTGGTGCAACAGTATATGAATTACTTCCTTTTAAGACTTCCAAAGGGCTTTTGAAGTTGAGACTCTTACGAGACATCCTATTAATAAGATATTTAGCAGTAAGGATTGCATCACCCAAATAAACCTTAGGAGCACTCATAGAAAACATAAGAGACTTGGCTACCACTAATAGATGCCTATTTTTCCTTTTAGAGACCCCATTTTGAGCACTAGTATTTACATAGTCAGTCTGATGGATAATAACCTTAGAATCTAGATATGCACTAAACACATGATTCATGTATTATATACCATTGTCAAACCTCAAAAATTTTACCTTATCATCAAATTGGGTACTAATCATAGCATGAAAATATTGAAAACAAGAAAACACCTCATATTTGGCTCTCACTAAGTACACCCAGGTTAGTCTAGTACAACAATCAATAAAGATAACAAACCACCTATAACCTAACAATAAAATAGTAGAAGTAGGTCCCCAGAACATCTAAATGAATAGTCATAAAAGGAATTAAACTTTTATTATTATAGGAGGAATAAAAATGTCTAGTGTGCTTGGCAAATTAACAGGCATTACAAAATAAAGTATCCAACTGTCAGTTTTTAAACAAACTATGATAAAGTTTTTGAACTACAGAAAAAGAAGGGTGACCTAATCTCATATGCTACTGTATTATTTGTTGATGAGTAGTTCCAGAATCTACTAACAAGGCTTTGGATAGAGAAGGACCCGGAGCATTCTCAAGAATATATAAACCATCATGTAGTCTACCAAATCCAATTGTCTTCCCTATAGTCAGATTTTGTAAAATGTAATAAGTAGGAAAGGATACAATTTTACAGTTAATAGCATTTGTAATAGCATTAACAAATAAGAGATTAATAGAGAAAGAAAGAATATAGAGAACAGAGGCCAAATTAATTGTAGAAGTACACTTAAGAGAACCTATTCCAGAAATAGAAGCTAAAGAGCCATTAGCTATATAAATAGTATCTTTTTTAGAACAAGGCGAGTAGGTCAAAAAATATTTTGAAGAGCCTATCATATGTGTATTTGCTCCAAAATCTATAACCCATGAATCATCAAGTGTGGCAAGAAAAGTAGTACTTGATTTCACAAAATTGAAAGAGCCAAAAAAGGAACTAGAATCAAGTTTTCATAAGAGAGGCTTGAGAGTCTGTATTTCATCAATAGAGATACCTTCAGTTGTCGAGGTTTCAATGGATGGATTTTTACTCATTTTTAACATCTTGTCATCAACCATTTTTACTAGAAACCAATCATTGACCCAAAAATAACACCACTAGTAAATCCAAACAAAATAAATTCAACAGAATAAGAGTTGAACACAAACCGAAATAAAAACTAATCTCAAGGTAGAACACAAGAACCAGAAACCGATTTAAAGAATCGGTACGAAAATCAGCAGCTCAGATTGAACAAAAATTTAAAAAAAAAAAACACAATCCAGTAGACCAAACCACAAAATAAAAATAAAAAAAGACCAGAAATTTGGGAAACAGCAACCTAAGAATAGCAGCTCAACCTCCAGTAGAAGCAAAACATAACTCGCATAGGAATAAAAACTCCTCATAATAGAAAATAAATCAGGAATAGAAACTCGACAAAAAAAAGTTCGAAAAAAAACTAATCCTCATATCAGAAGGTTGAAATCAACAAACCCAAGTACCTGGACATGATCGCGATCTCTAAGCAAGGCAATTGGTGAAAATTTCATCGAAAAAAGTCACCGAAGAATGGTGACACACGCATACATGGGCTGACGCGTGAGTCAGTGGCTGGAGTTTCAAGTCGACCGTCCATGATAGTGCCGGTGAAGTTTTCCAGTAACACTTTTCCTAGCGAACACCGATCGAAAATGATAACTGATGCTAAAATGAATATGGTATGATATATGATAGTTTGTATATATATATATATATATATATATATTAACAGTTACTAAAACTGAAATGATAACTGATGCTAAAATGAATATGGCATGATATATGATAGTGACTAAAATACCGATAAAGAAAACGCATGTTTATAGTCTATGTCATGTTATGAATGAAATGAACATATAAAAATATTTTATATGTTTGTTGAACTATAAAGTTGAGGGCATAAAAATGATAAATTATTGGGAGTGTAATAATTTTTAGTACAGGCTGTGAAATTTTTAAAATACCCGATTTTGGATCTGGAATAATATTAAGATTATAAAAAGGACTCTGTCAAAATTTTTGTAAAATTTATAAGTAATAAATGGAATTTAAATATTAATTAATGAATTAATATTGATTGAATGATTGATAAATGGACTGTTCATAAGTTTTACGAGTTTCCGGTGACCTTAAGTCTATGCGTATTCTAGGACCATTGCGATCCAAAAGTGGGTCGTGACAATCAGTTAAATTTTAATAATCACATTGAAAAAAATAAATAATAATTAACTTAAAAGGAAAAATTATTACTGTTGATTTTATTACTTGAGTTGATTAATCTTAAGAAAAAATATTTAGTAAAAATATTTTGTTTTCTTGTTGTTTTAATATTTTAAGAGTGAGATGTTGGATTGAATAAAATAAAATTTAAAAATTTTAACTACACATTCAATATAAATATAAAGAGATTTGACTTATATTACTATTAATTTTCATTTTATTATTATTGGACATATGAATTTAATTGATAAACATTTATAAATTTATTTAAAATTTTATGATTCTATAATTAATATATGAATATTTAATCTTATAAAATGTAATATAATTAGATAAAATTTTATAATTTTTTTTTGAATTTCACTGTTATCAAGATAAGCCAAACATTAAATTATTAGATCAGTTGCTATGTATTTTATTGCAAATAACATCAATTTTAATTTTAAAACTTAATGATTATAAATTATTTAAAAACTTAAGAATAAAAAAATTACATATATTGAAGATAATAACTTAAAAATTAAAGAATATTTTAAATGAAAAAAATTAGTCAATGATTTTGAATTTATAAATTGATTTTTAGAAAAAATTTAATGTTTGAATTTATGAAAATTAAATAAAGTTTAAATTAGAATAATATTTTTACTTAAAAAAAAGAATATTTTGATGAAAAATAATTAAAAGAATAAAAAATAAAAAAATATAAATAACTTTAAAAATCATTATGTTTTGATATTTTTCAATGTGTCTAATATGATATCTAAAATTCATGTGACATGGATTATTTAGTTAGCTAGAAGAAATGGTGTGACTCCTACTTAGTATACTTAATCAACAGAAAGAAATGACGTGAAAATATATGGTAGATTTTCAATAAAAATTTCAGTAAGTGATCTATCGGTAAAAATAAAATTATATGTGAAATAAAAAAAAAATTTAGTGTCCATTTTTATAAAATAGTATTTTTTTTTTCAATTACCCCCTTTTACTTGGAAAATGATTATATTGCCTATATAATTTTTATAAATTACAAGTTATTATTATTTAATTTAGAATTTTTTAAATTTTCTTATTATATAAAATAGATAAATATAATTTTATTTTTATAGCAACATATTAAAAGTTATAAAATTATTTAATAATTATAAAATATATAATTAAAGAAATTTAAATTATAACTCATAAAATGTCAATATATATATAAATAATAAATTATTAAAAAGAAAAAATATTGAAATAAGAATATAATTATTTTTCATAATAATATAAATTGATTATTTTATTTTTCTTATTTGATTTTTCTAACGAATGTTCAAAAAGTACTCATCAAGAGCAATTATTTCAAATAAAATATAATTATAAAAAAATTAAATTAAAGAAATATAAATAAATTAATATAAAAATGAGCTGAATGAGAAAAAAAAAGAAATATTAATATAATTGTATTTTATTATAATTATTACCATTCCAAATAATAGGTTAGAATTCTCATTTTTTACTCATTTATTTTATTTTAAATTTATTTATTTAATATTATCTAAATTTTTATTTCTTACTCGTTTAAAAAAATATTTCTCATTTGTCCATTTAAATATTTCATATCAGAAATAAAAAATTATGAGATCTATATGTAATAATATTTAATCTATATTAATATTATTAATAATAATGTAATCCTAATTTTTTTAATTGAACTGTATATTAGTACTCCTTGTAAGATAATAATAAAAATAAGTAAAAAATATATTTTAATTTTAAGATTTGACCTAATTAATGTTTGCATCCATATTTTTAAAAAAAATATATATTTTAATCGCTATACTTTGATTCTGTTAATCTTTTGATCTTTCCATTCAATTTTTTTTAAATTTTAAAAAAGAAATTCACGAATCAAAATAATTTTAAATACTAAAATACCCTACCCACTCTCTTTCTCTTTCCCCTTTCCCCTTTCTTCCTCTTTCTCATTTCTTCCCAATTCTTCTTCTTTTTATTTTATTTTTTTTGTTTTTTAAATTCATGGATGGGTTTCCTCTATGTTCACTTCATCTCAAACCCATAGCGAATGAGTTTTTTCTTTTCTCAACCAATTCACAATGCCTAGGCTTTTTGGATTCCATTTTCTGAGTTTCAATTTCTTTTTGATTTGATAATTTTGATTGGATGGAATGGATTGAAAGAGTTTGACAATTTTTTGAAACTTTGGAAGAAGTTTTTCAATGGATTTTTTTGGGTAAGAATCGTTGAGTCAAAACTTAGGTGGGTTTTGTTGTTTGTGGTTGTATTTGTGATTTTTAGTATTTGTTAGCTGAGGATGAGTGGGAAATGAGAGGGAAAAAGTTGAGTATTTTTTGAATTGAAGTGAAAAAATTACTTTATATGACCAAAAATGGTTGAAATGAAAAATTTAAGTATAAAATAAGGAAATTTTAATATTTTTATAGATTTTAAAGATAAAAATGGATAAAAAAAATTTAAAAATTGACGAAATTAAAATATGAGAATTAAAAATATCTTTTTTAAAAAGTAAGTATGTAAATATTAATTAAGTTAAATCTTAGAGACTAAAATGTATTTTTTTCTAAAAATAATAATAAGTATTAATTAATATTCAAATTTTCAACATAAAACTTTTCAAAGTATTGCAAGTTATCAATAATTTACAATTATAAAGAAATAAAACAAAATAAAATCTAAGAGTAATGTATTAATGTAGCTTTTAACTTAATTAAAATATTTATCAAGTTTTGAAAAAATTATTGTTTCTTAAATTTCTTAAACAAGAATATAATTGGATAACCAATAATTTGATTAGAAAAATTCATAATTATTCATTTTATTATAATTTTTATGTTTAATCTGTTTGGATTATCATCTAATTTTAATTTATCTTAATAAATAATATGTTTTGGAAAAAAAATACAATAATATTATTAATATTTCTTTGACATAAAATTTAAAAAATATTTTCCTTCAATATATATAATTCTACCTAGATAAGTTTAAAAATTAAATTCAAACAGTTAAAGACTTTGAAATATTGGTCAACTGATTATAAGAGAAAAACATTGTAGGTGTCCCAGAAATTTATTTGATGATATTAACTCACCTGGAAAACAAATAATGATTGAGTGAGTATTTGGTAAAAAAAAAAATTTATGTAGTTATTAATTTTTTAGTTTTTAATAAATATATTATATTTGATGAATTACTGATAATTATTAGTTATTATGTAATTATTAAGTAATTAAATAATTATTATTTTTAAAAACTTCATATAAAATTTTTATTTAAATAAAAAAATTAAATTATCTTTAAAAATAATATTTAAATAAAAAAATAAATATTATTATTTAATTTTAATGATATTAAATATAATAACAGCTAATAACTAATAATAATTTTATAAAATATTTATAATAATTAATTATTAAATAACAATCATCAGTAATTAATTATAAATAAATAGTTAACAATTATTAATAATAATTAATAATTAATAACTGTTTAAATTAATCAGGGCCTAAACTAATACAAGAAAATTTAAAATCAAATTATCATTTGTTGCTGGCATAGTTTCTTTGCTTGGAATGAAGAATTAATGAAAGGGCTACCCCACATTCTCCCTTTTTTTGGTTCTTAGGTCCACATGTGCATCAATGCCCATGTGGAGGGACTCGGGTTTGAGGGATAATACTATAGTATTTTGATTTATTTAAAATAAAATAAAATATTATTTTGAAATTTAAAAATAATAAATAATTTTTTAAATATTTGATTAATTAATTTAAAATATTATTTTAAAATTTAAACATATAAAAAATTTAAAATAAATGAATTAATTTTTTTTAAAACTCAATTTTCAAAATATTATTTATACTCAAATACCATCATGAATTACCACAAATCAAGGCTCTACTTTTGAATGGTAAAGATAAGATGTTGAACCAAAAGTTAAATCAGGAATCAGTATATTAAATAATATTTTATATTTATTATTTTATATGTTAAAAATAATATAATATATAATTAAAATTCTATATAAATATGTAAATAAATATAGTTAAAAATTCTAGATTACACCATTATACATCTAGTTCATGTACAAGGAAAATAGTTCTAAAGTTATAGGAAATAAAATTACACCAAGATAGGCAAAATTATGAACAAGATATGAAAAAAACAATAATAAAAATGCTAAACTGCACCCCCCAACAAATATATATATATGAGATTTTACCATTTCTATTGATTCTATGGGATATTTGAATATAAATTCTGTTTTAAAAATACCGTTTATGAAAAAATTATTATGTCTAATTTAAATTTTTTTTTAATTTTAAAACAATATTTTGAATTAATCATTTAAATATTTAAAAAATTATTTTTAAAATAATATTTTATATTTATTTTAATTATATCCAAACATTCTCTATACATATATTAAATGGTTTAGGTAATATGCATGTGTAGGCACATATATATTTTTATTTCCAAGTTATACAGTAGAATTACAGTATTTCATTTGATTTAACAAATTTAAGGAAGAATAATAATAAAAGATAAGGTTCTTACTTATTACAGTAAATGATTAAAAAAAAAATTATAGAAGCAGTCCGTTGACTTGGTTCATTCATGATTGATTTTTTTGGATAATCGGTTTTCATCGTGTGATAAGGTTTTTACTAGTTTTAAAGAAATAATTTTTACACTACTTAAAATCCATATTTTTAAAAATTGATTTATAATACCTGTAATTTGAGTCCATTATATAAAATAGTCATTCTATCATATTTTTTGTTAATGTTGCTGAAATGTCAAATTTACCCTTAAATATTATTGTCAATTTTCCAATGCAGCCATCATATTTCTCCAAATTTAATTTTTTTTTTCTCTCTCAAGATCTAATTTTTTCCCTTTAGACTACAGGAAATATATAATATTGTCACAAAAATTAATTTGGCCATAAAAATACCCATAGGCAAAAAAAAAATTTGTTATAGTAAGCTTAGAGAGTGTCAAAAAATTGACAAAAGGAATTTTTTGTCACAATAAAAGAAAAAATAATGTTTTTAACAACAAAAGAAAATTTTGTCGCACTATAATTTGGTTTCAAAATTTTGGGCAAATATTAATTATTTATTATGATAAAATTTATTAGTGACAAATATTTTTTTATTACAATAAATATATTTAATAGTGACAAGATAAAATTAATCTAATCGGTTAAGATTATTACAACAAATTTTTATATATTATCAAAATAATTAGTCGAAGGCATAATATGACGAATAACTTTCATTTTATAACCGAAATATTTATCACTACAGATATTATTTATTATTAAAAAATTAATATAATAATTAATTATATATTATAATAAATTTTCATATGATGTAATTAAAATTTTATTATAAGTATAGGATTATATTAATTCGAAAATAATTGTATTACAACATTGATTGTACAAAATTGAGAAAATTTTTATATAATTGTAAAGTTGAACATATAATTATTAATATTTTTAATAGAAAGTTATACTTTAGACTTCAATATAATTGTAAAGTTGAAAATTAGGTTGATTCTCATCGCCAAACGACATGTTATTTAATCTTGTGTCTTTTAAACAATGTCGTTTTATAATTTGAGTTTCTTTTGCAGTTCTTTATTGTCTGGAACCCCTAACATGAAAAACCCTTCTCTGTCAACATTCATCTCCTTTTTCTCTCTCTCTCTCTCTCTTTGTTCATGCATCGTGAAATCCATCCGTGCTTGTAAGTCGTGTTCTTTTAAGGCATTTTGCTTCCAAAATGGCCCATAACTTGATCAGAAACCTAATTTCTCGGGTACAAAAACGTTTTCTGAATACATCTGCAACAATCACTCCCATTTCTCCATTACCCACCAGTCTTTCCACTTTCTCGTTATCATACACAGTTCAATTCCTTGTGAGCTCTTGTGGGCTTCCATTATAATCGGCTATTTCATCCTCACAGAACTTTCATTTCGATGAAAATAATTTAGAGAGGCATCAATCTGCACTAGATATTTTGAAATGAAAAAAAAAAAACAGCGATCCCAGATTGCCAAATTGATCGTAAAGCGGCCTGCAACACTCCACTGCAAAGCAAAAAATAATATTCAGCCCGAATTTGACTACCTGAAGGAAAATGGCTTTGTGGGTTAGCTTCTGCCTAAACTTAGTATCAAATCCGGTAATTTTGAGAAGGGCTTTAGATCCTCATATCAGACCATCTTTTGATTTCTTGAGGTCGGTGATTAGTAGTAGAGAGAAAATTTTAGCTGCTATTAAGCGTTCTTCATGGTTGTTAACCTCTATTTTGAAGGGTACAATGCAACCAAATATTGATTTCTTAATTGGAGATTGATGTCCACCTGTATGTGGGTTTAGTTGTCAGGCTAGCTATTGGTCTCCACTGTTTGCTTTCCTCTTTTGAATTTTAATTCCTTATTATGAATTCCATACCTGTGCTCTCACAATAAAGTATGATATGTAAATGCTGGACGAAGACTACCATATTTATGCTATGATTATTTATTTATTTTTTTTTGATAGGATGGATTGAAGAGAAATGGTTGTTACTTGTTAACAGAGTCAATATCACATTGATTGTAAAGAAATTTCTGTGGTGGTGTCTATATGGTCTAATTCACGGTCTCAACTGTTGAAATGAATTTCATGGATCAATCAATAAAAGATATTTCTATTGTTTCATTTATTATTATTATTATTATTTATATATTCTAGTATTTCTATGTGGAACCTTATAACGTGCTTTTGACCAAGTAATTGACATAGTTGATCAAAAAATTTAGATTTGACACTTGTGAAATGCACTTTGTTTGATTGGAAGCAAGTACCACTTCCAATGATGAATGTATATTATAGATATAACATGTAAATATATAATTTAGTGGCTCCTTGTTCATAATACCTTAAATGCTCTATAATGTGGGTCATATGATATGATATCATTTGTTCTTTTTTACTTCTTTCAGGTGGGCTTCCATAATTTTAACAACAATTTTGATTCGAGGGGAAACACTTCCGCTTTAATTAAATCAATCCAAAGCTATTTCAAAACTCACTGTATGTTGTTTTTCTCACTGCTGTAAATTCCTATTATTCCTGCCTTATTCATTTACATTCTTAATTCATTTGGCAATATATTATTTTAGAAGGTTTAGGATTAGGATTTGATGAAATTTGAGGGATGCTTCTTCGGTCCCTTTGTGCTCACTGTGTTCTTTTTTTTTCATAAACCATGGGTTTCATTGAATATATGTTGCCTTGTGCTTCATGTTCATATAGCTACTCAAAATCTATTTTCCAAGCATTAGTAAATCCAATTCAACCCTTGGTACAATGACTATGGAACCTTAATAGGGATAGCAATGGGGCGGAGCGGGGGAACCACCCCCATCCCCACGCCTGCCTTAGCGGGGAATCCTCATTCCCGTTTCCGTTTCATATACGAGGATAATTTAGTCTCCATCCCCGTGAGGATCCTCGTTTTCCGTTTAAATTTTGTATTACTAAATTTGTTTATATTTATAAAATTCATAAATAATAGCTAAAAATATGAAAAATTTTATTTAGAAAATATTAATAAATTCAAACACACAAAACATCAACCAAACATAATTAAAATATAAATATTTTAATATATCAAAAATATTTAGTAATATTTTTTAATAAAACATTTAAAATTCGGCATACATTAAAGTATATACTTAAACAAATTTAATCTAATAAGTGTTTTCAATAAACTCCAACAACCTAATAAGAATTATTTCTTGAACAAATTATTCCTTATATATATATATATATATATATATATATATATATATATATATATGTTATTAATTAATATAATTTTATATAAGGAATAAGTAAATAAATATAATAATTAACTAAGTATAATAACGGGTCCTCACGGGAATGGGGTGGGAAATATATTCTCCGTCCCCGCTAACGGGAAAAAAATATTTCCCATCTCCGCCCCCATGGAAAGACAAATCGAGGAATCCCCTTCCCGTTCGGGACAAATTCTCGCGAGAAACGAGAATTTTCCATCCCATTGTCATCTCTAAACCTTAGGTGTGACAAGTAGGATTAGGTGGAGCCTAATCTTTTCTAGTTTACTATCCATGTTACTGTTCATAAGTTAATATTAAAATTACTATTAACGGGTTACTATTCACAGTTCCTTTGAAACACCTCTATATTGTTATGTTTTCTAGCCATCATATCCATCTACGACATGAAAAGTAAGAAATTCTAAGCCTAATTGAAAATTAAAAAGTTACTGTACATAACAGTTTACAAACATATAGTTAATAGTAATATTGATTGTTTTAAAGTCGAAACATAATGCTGGACTTGAAGTTGGCATTTTGGACACTACTACATGTTTTTTCTTTTTTAAGGTTTAGTTAGACCCTTATCTGCCTCTATATTAATATATGATATCAACACTCAAACCAACTATTTAATATTAAACTAAAACAAATCAAATGTTATCCAAATGCTTTGGACTTTTCAGATTGCTCTCAGATATCTTACAGGCTGTAACACAGATCACTTACCCTTTTGCTAAGTAACTTCAATTCTTTGCCAATCTTTGTTTGATTTCTCTACTAAAGCCTAAAATTTATTTAGGTTTGATCCCACGTGCCCCTTCCACCATTGTAGGCATATTATGGTTGAATAATACCTTAAGATAGATCTCTATACTCTTTGCGTAATAACAAAGGACACAGGTTGTTCCATTGATAAATCAGCTGCATAAATCTTGTCACATGTGATTCAGATCCCCCTAATGTAGGTAATAATTGTGCTAGGAATAGTTAATAAATCCTACCTTTTGGTGATTAATATATATGCAGTCTTAATAACTTAAAAAGTGAAAAAAAAAAGGAAAAGGTAAAGTGAACTGATAAAGAAACTCCAATATTGTAACCAAAACAAAAGAAACTGCTCTAATATACAAGAGAATGCCTTTCAACACCATGGACGAGAGAATGTGGACCATCAGGTTAATGACAACTAACTTTTGTAGCTTTGTTACACTTGCAAAAAGAATATTTGCATAGGGTATTAACAATTATATAGAACATATTATCCTACAATAAGGGAAAAAGAGAAAACAAAAGTTAGAAAGCAACTTAATTATGAGGAAAAAATTGGGATTTTTTGCCTTAGCATGGAAATTTCAATCTGATGAAATGGAGAATGTGTTAGTAGAGAGGCTGGCAGGGGTCTCGTCACAAATTTCACTGCTTCTGCCTCATGCATCTGTGGAGGCTTCACCCTTTTATCCAACAAACTCTGCAGATCCCCTGCTGATATTAATGGCATCGCATACTCCACAATCCCTGTTGGACTTGCACCTTGTTCTTCAATCTTGAACACATCTCTCTTTCCTGTCAAAAGCTCTAATAATACAATAATACAACACCAAGACCATAAACATCACTTTTTGCTGTTAGCAGATTTAATACATAATACTCAGGATCAATATATCCTTCTGTCCCAACTGTCTTTATTGACATGAATTCTTTATTAGTTTCTGACCCCATTAATGATAAACCGAAATCGGACACTTTAGCAGTCCAATTCGAATCTAGAAGTATGTTTGAGTATTTGATATTATGTGAATGATAGGTGGCACTGCATAGTTGTGAAGATACTCAATTCCCCTTGCAGCATAGGATTTGATATCTATGTTTTGATTATTTGTGCTTAAAATCCTACGGCCAATTAATTTTCATTCTAATATCTTTTGTTATTTTAAGATTTGACATCATAGTTTGATTAATTGCATTGTGTTATTTTTTCATCTTCATTAAAATACTATTTCATATATTATTTGTATAACCATGCCTTTCTTCAATTCATATTTAACAAAATATCATTGGATCTTTTTGTTTTAGAACATAAAGGTACTATCTAATAAATTTATTGTCACTAATTGCACATTATCTGTGACAACTTTGATTGTCACACATACATTTGTCTTTTAACGACAGAGGTATAGGCTACAATCCCGTGACAACTTTTTATTGTTACAAAAGTTTTTTTGTGACAATTTTGAAGTTTTGGTTACAATATTTTTTGTCACTCATGGAGTGATTTCCTGTACTGCGCAGTACAGTCCAAAAAAAGAAAAGAACTCTTTAGTCATTCTCAATCAATTTATAACTCGTTTTTATTGTTGCTCTCATCAAGAGACCCTTTATTTTAAGGATCGACAAAATTAGATACTAAAACTTTCAACCACCTAATATTGTTGTAGTTGACATTTATGTCGAAGCAATATGTTTGTGCCTTTAACAATAATAATATCAAACATGAAGAGATGCATATGAAAATTGTACCTTAGGGTTTATAAGTATTTTAAAAATAAAATAGTAATTTATATATATATATATATATATTTTTGACATTATTGGCATGATAAACATAAGAAGTTTTAAGTTATTTCGTTCAAAATACCAAATATTATGTTAGCCCCTGTTCTCCAAGAACTAGCCGTTGCAGAACTGATTACATGTACTAGCAGTTAGATATTAGTTGTTTAGGTTATTAAGTAGTTTTGACTCATTGGCTTTATTGTAACAGAATTTCCATGTTGGCAATCTAGATCTTTTCTTTTCATTGGTCAGTTTAGTTTAGATGGATTGTATATATATATACATTGTAATTCTCGGTTATTGAATACAACTTAGCACAATTCACAAATGCATTCTACATGGTATTAGAGCAGATCCAAAAGCAAAAAGCAAAAATCAAAAACATAATTCCCTCAAACAAGCTCAAAATCACAAACTAATTTTCTCAGCAAACAAAAACAACAAATAATGGCAAACTCAGATGCAGAAGAAGCACAAACATCAAAAGCAAAAGGAACAACAATCACAAACAAGAATCCAACGCATATCGATCCGATGATGTTTCAAACCTCTGACCATCCAGGAATGGTGTTAGTAACAGCACCATTAACTAGAGGAAATTCCATATCATGGAGCATAGCCATGAAAATCGAGCTTGGCGCCAAAAACAAACTTGGATTTATTGATGGCAAAATAACGATTCCAGAAGAAGAAACTGAAGCCTATGACTAATGGAAGAGGTTTGATTATATGATTACCTCGTGGATCTTTAATTTGATCTCAAAAGAGTTAGTTGAAGCTTTCATCTACACAAGGAATGCAAAATAATTATAGGATGACTTATCAAAATAGTTTAGTGAAAGTAATGGAGTGTTAATATACCAAATACAGAGACAGATTTCTTCAATTCAACGAGGTACTGAATCTATGGCAGTATACTATACTAAATTAAAGAAGCTATGGGACAAATTTACAAGCATAGAGCAAGTACCTACGTGTGAATGTGGAGTAGCAAAGAAAATCACAGAAATAGAAACTAGAAACAAACTGATGCAATTCCTTGTGGGATTGCATGATGGCTACGATCAGGTGAGAAATCAAATTTTGCTCTTAAAGCCCCTGCCTTCTGTGAACCGAGCATATTCAATGATTCTTAAAGTAGAATCACAAAGGCAAGTCATTACAAACTTCTCTGAGAGTGTTGAATCGGTTGCTTTATTCAATAGAAATCAGAATTATAAAAGGGACTTTAGAAAGTATGATCCAGCTAAGGGGCATTGTACTCATTGCAACTTAGATGGGCATACAAGAGAAACTTGTTTCGAGATTGTGGGATTCCCAGGATGATACAATAAAAGAAGTAAAGAAGTATATGGACAGTATAAACAAAGAACCGAGAATGAGCCACAGTATAAAAGAGGAGTAGCTGCACAGGTTAACACTTTCAACCAGAATGAGAGAATCCTTGAGACACCATTTGAAACAGAGGGAGAACCAAACCACAATAAAATTGATGAACTTACCTCAATGCTCAATAGCCTGCAGCAGCAAGTACAAACTTTAACAAAAAGCAAAAGTCCAATACGGCAACAGTTCTTAGTCCACGGAATGTGATAAGCAGTACACACTTTGCAGGTAAATTTTATTCTACTTGCCTTTCCTATGTATCAGCACTAAACAACAGCTCATGGGTGGTTGATACTGGTGCAACTGACCATATGAGTCCTCACGAGCCTTTATTTGATCAATTAGTTCCCTTAGTGTATACAATTTCAGTCATCCTGTCAAATGGTAACACAAGCTTATTTAAAGATTCTGGAACAGTCCCATTTCACAGCAATTTTACACTAATAGAAGTGTTATATATGCTAAGCTTTGATTTCAATTTGCTACCTATTAACAAATTACTTGAAACAGCAACTCTTATAATCATATTTCTCAAATCATGCTGTATTTTTTAGACCTTATGACTCAGACAATCATTGCAGTGGCAAGAGCAGACTCAGGACTTTATATCTTGGATGCCTCTAGTTTATATCATTGGTCTTCTTTGTTTCAACATACACTGGACAACAAATTTCCTCTATCTGATGTAAATACCATGTTCTCTAACGTTACTCAAATCAATAAAGAGAACCCTCGTTCTATATCTTGTGTTTCTCATTCCAATTCCGTCAAACAACTAGATTTATCTCTCATTCATGCAAGACTCTGTCATTCTTCTTATTACTCAATTCAGCATATATCGTCATTATCTACAAAACCAAATCCCAATTTTCAGTGTTTTATTTGTCCATTATCAAAGCAATCTAAGTTATCTTTTAATTATCAAGTGATAAAATATTTTAATTAATATAATTTTTTTACTTTTTTTAATAAAATATATCAAAATTTTTTAACTCGTCGTATTCTTATCTCATTTAATAAATATATACAATAAGTATAAATAAGTATTTTTCAAACAATTATATAATTCCTTCAAGAAAAAAAAATAATAATAATAATAACTAATACCTAAAATGTCTCCGCATCACTATCACCCTCAATATTAATAAATTAATTTTTAATTATTAAAGGAAAAGGAGAAAACCAAAAAGCAAAGGAAAATTAAAATAAAAAACCATTATGACTATCAGGTTGAATTTTGAATCCAAAAGCCAAGAAAAGTGCAATGAATTTGCAGAGCAAAGAAAAAAGCATAGATGAGATTGCCGAAAAGTAGCTGAGCTCTGATGATGGCTGGCCCTTAAGAATTGCAAAGATCAGAGAGAATGGCAGTCCCGGTGATGGCTTGACCTCACCGATCGGCGACCAATGGCCACCGTCCACAATCGTCGCCGCCATGAGGGCTCTCACCACAACCACTGAATCCCATCACTGTGCGCCAATCTCAAGGCCACCTGACGTTGCCATCTTCTCTCTTGAAGCCAAGCATTGCCATTCAAGCAAGGGAATTCACTGATTGGTCCACCAAGGTTGCTGCTCCTTCACCTCGGTTTGTGAACCAAATAACTTGCTTTTTCGTTTTTTTTTTTTTTTTTTTTCTTTTCTTTATATTTTTTCTTTTCTTTTCCTTTTTGAACAAGAAGAAATTTATACAGGTTCAGATTGAATTTGAATTTGAATTTGCATGTTGAATTTGATATATTTGTAAAGAAAAGGTTTTTGTCACTGGGTAGTTTTCAGGTAAAATATGGAAAATTTAATTATAAATAAGAGACATTTTAGTTTTTTATAGAATTTTAATTGTAAAGATTGACGAAAGGAATATATTCAAAGCTGAAGGATTAATTATTATTTAGCTTATTAAAAAGTAAAATCACTTTATAAGTGAAATATCAAGAATTTAAAAATAATTTATTTTGATAATAATTATTATAAAATAAATAAATAAAAAATAAAATTTTATTATAAAATAAAATTTTTAAATTTAAAAAAATTTAAATTTTATTCAAATAATAAAATTACTTAATCTCTTATTTAATATAAATGAATTACATCAAATTTTATAAAATTTATTTATAAATTTATAATTTTATATTTATTTTAAATTTAAATTTATTTAAAATTTTAAATAATTAAATCTGTAAAATTAGAAATAATTAAATTAAATTATATCAAAATATATGATATTTTTAAATAAATTTTATAATTTTAAATTAATAAATTTTAAAAAGCTAAAATATTATTATTAACTTTAATATTTTACTCTCATTTTATTAATTGATTATTTTAAACTTCTTTTAAAAATAATTTTATTCTCCTTTTTTTTAATATATGTAATTTAATATATATAATTTTTTATTTTTAAGAACGTATTTATTTTTTAATTTTTTTATTAAATATTTACTTAATTATTTTTATTTTTTATTTATTTTTCATATTAAAATAAAAATATTTTATTTTTATCTTAAAATTTTAATAATTTAATTTTTTTTTTAATTCGTATATCAAAAAATATAAATTATAAATTTTTTAAAATAGTAGGTTTTTTTTTTCAATCGTATTTAATTAATTATAACGGATAATATTAAATTTTCACTTTTATAATTTATCTATCCTAATCATTATAGAAATTATGTCCACTTAATATAAATATCAATTATCTAATTATTTTAATTATTTTTATTTTTTAAATTAACTATAATTTAAAATTTCGACTCGAACATTATAAATTTTTTAAGTATAAGTTAGATATTATAATTAAATAATTTTAATAAATTTCATTTAAAATAAAAATTTAATTATTTTATTTTATTTTAATTACTTTTATATTTTTAATTTAATTGCAACTCTAAATTCTAACTCTAAATCTTGTAATTTTTAAATATTGATTTGAAATTATAGTTGAATAATTTTTAATAAATTATATTTATAATATTTATAATTTAATATCATAATTTTTAAAAAATATAATTTAGTAAGAATTAGAATCGGTTTTAATAGAATTAGAGTTTTAAGCGAAATCACAACGAAATTTTATAAGTCTATAAATATAAGTGTAATACACATATATAATGGTTTACATTTATATACTCTTATATTATACTAAAATATGTAATTAGGCCTTTTAAAATTATTTTATTCAATTAAATACATAATTTTTATTTTTTAAAAGAATCAACCCTTATAGTAATTAAATATTATATAATTTATTAACAAAGAAAAAAATTAATAATTTTTTTTTAAATATTATAATTAAATATTCTGAAATGAGAATAACTGAAAATAGCTAACTGATTTTTTTTTTAAATTTTTTTATAAATATAACTTCCTTAATAATTTTAATCATTTAAGTCAAAATTATATTTTTTTAAAAAAAATAATATATATAAAAAGGTGTTATTGATAAATATTAAATTGAATTATAAATAATTATATTTTTATTAATATAATAAAAAAATTGTGAAAAAATAAATAAATAAATAAATAATACAATATTTTTTATCAAATAAAATATGAAAATAAATTTTAAAATTATATCAAATATAATATTAATTTCATTTAAAATGAATTTTATATTTATTATTTAATATATTAAATATAAAAATTTATTTATAAATAAAATAATTTTTTTAATAAAATTAAACCAAATAAAGAGTTAATAGATCACATTAAACAAATGAAAAAAAAAAACATAAAAGGAATATCGCAAGGCCAAATAAGGTCTAAAAACAGTGATTGGTGTGACAATCCTGTAGAAAGCGACAGATGCGACACCCAGCAGTGCCGTTTTGATAAATTCTCGGATTGAGGGGCTGCATTTATTAGATTTTAGAATTCAAAAAAATTTTGTAAAATTTTTTAAAAATTATAATATTATAATATATTTTATAAAAAATCTAATCACATATTTTTTTTTATATAAAATAAAAATTAAATATATTTAAAAATATATATTAAAAGTGTATTAAATCTAAATTATTAAATTTTAACGATTTAAATTTAATATACTTATATTATATTTTTTATATTTATTTAATTTTTTTTATATAAAAAATATTTTAATATTATAATTTTTATAAAATTTTATTACGCAATAAAAAAACAAACACAGCAAAAATTACTGTGTTCCCCCTCGATCCTAAATTCTCTGCCCGTATATTAAGGAGTGCCCTATATGGAACCGAATTTTGAATAACCAGACATTAATATGCACTTTAATACAGAGCAGGATCCAACTTAATAGGAATTGCTTTCAATTGAAAGTAAAATCCGATTGCAGTGTTGATAAAATTCTAAGGCCATCTTCAACCCACAATATTAAAATACAGTTAATTTTATATCACATCAAACAGTAATTTTATCTCCAATCATAATTTTATTTCTAATATCATTTTTTACACAAAAAAAAAATATTCTTTTTATATTCTTTTTTATTTATTTTATACAATTTATTATAATTCTTCACTATTTTATAACATTTCAATAATTGTCCATAAATAAATATAATTTACATATTTATTAAAAAAATTTAATTATCAATTTAGCAAAGTAATAATCTAATAAATTAAATTATAATAATTTATTAATTAAAATGACTCATTTACTATTTATATATTATTTAGAATAAAA
>CANXYC011137824.1:0-36183 GCA_948193065.1 Aleurites moluccanus | reverse complement strand
GTAAAGTTTAATAATATTATTAAATTAGTTAATATTTCTAATATTTTTAGTTAAAATATTAATTAATAGTAATTTTAGTTAAAAAATCATGATAATATTAAATTTATAAATATTAGGGTTAATTTTTAGCTAAATAAAAATATAATATTTTTAGTTAAAATTAATTAAGAATATTTTTAGTTAAAATTATGATACTGTTAATTTATGAATATTAGGGTTAATTTTTAGGTAGATAAAAAATATAATATTTTTAGTTATACTGTGCAGCGCATGTACCACATGCGCTGTGCATTGTGCAACCATTGACTGAAGTTTGTTACAAAATGGTATTTATTTTTTATTTTTTTTATTTAAAAAAAAAAAGCTCGATAATGAGGCAATGGCAGTAGTGAAAAAAAGAACATAGGCAAAGAGGTTTAGAGGTTCTTCTGTGTTCAGGTTGTTCTCTAAACTAAAGCAACATAGACCCGGTTTGGTGAAATGGAAGAATCAAAAGCCCAATAATCTGAAGGTCATAACAGAGAAGCTCATAAGAGATATAAAGGCAAATCATCTATTCTTTGGCTGCCAAAAATCAAGGGCAGTATGGTTTAGCTCCCCTTTAATGTTTCGAAGTACAGAAATCCAAGGAGCATCAGTAACAGAGAAGTGGGGTGGAATTGGCTAAACAGTTTGAGAAAATGGGACAAAGCTTGTAGCTTTGGAAATTATTTGTTGGAAAGTTTGAAATCAAGTAATGACCAAGTGTTTAGCTGGTCTCATGAGCAGATGCTCCAGAAAGTAAGTGAGAAGAGATGAAAGAGCTGAAGGAATGCCAATGAAGTAAATAATGTGACAAGTTCAGCAGATGCAAATGGCAGAGAAAGTAATACTGGCATCTGGCAAGCCCCAGCAAATGGAATTGTAGAAGTCAATTTTGAAGCAGCCTGGAGATCTAATGAGAGGATTGGAACTATAGTATTTATGACAAGGAACAATACTGGCCGAGTTTTTTTTTTTAGTACAAAACGAATAAATTGCTATATATGCCCCTCTACTGTTGAAGCTGTGGCCCTCTATGCAGTAGCAGAGGCGAGAGCAAGAGGAGACTCAAAGTTGGCCATTAACAGGATAAAAGATAACAAAAATCCCGAAAGGGTATGTTTGGAAATAAGAAATTGGAATTGAAATTGAGAACTTCAATTCCAATTCTAATTCTCTAGAATTAGAATTAGAATTTTGTTAAAATTGTAATTTTAACATTTGTTTCACATAAAAAATTAAAATTAAAATTAAAATTAAATAAAAAATTGGTGACGATAACAGTCACGGTAAAATTGAAAGTGGTGGTAGACTACCGATGGTGGAGGTAAGAGTAGTGATGGATCGCCGGCGATAACGGTCTAACAAGTCATCATCGCTGACGGTGACGGTCTTGCGAACCATCATCGTCGGTAATGACCGTCAGGTGAGCCACCGTCGAAGGTGGCAGACCACAGTCGTCAGCGATGATGGTGGCACTGGAGGTGAAGGTGACGGTGATGTTAGAGGTGGCAGTGGGAAAGAAGATTGTAGTGCTAATTATGAAATTGTAATTCTTATGGGTTGAAAATGTAATTGTGAAATAGAATTTTTAGTTATATTACAATTTCATGAAATTATAGTTAAAATTTTAATTTTAATTCTAAATATTTGTCAGAAATTGAGAATTTAAATTTCAATTCAAATTTTAACTCTAATTTCATACTCTTTAAACAGACCTAAAAGTGATAAAAAAATTCAAAATTACAGTTACTATAAATTTTTTACAAAACTACTGTGTTTTGTTTAAATAAATACATTTATACAGTGTTGTTTCAGTACTCATAGATAACCAAAACAACTTAGATTAAAACATATCAACCAAACATATAAAATCAACCAAAAATATACCATAAATAAAAAAAAAATACCAAATCAACTAAAAATATATCATAAAAAAATAAAGAAAATGAAATATACCAAAATTAACTAAATATATTCCATAAAGAAAAAGAAATATACCAAAATTAACTAAATATATATCACAAAGAAATAATGAAAAAAAAATATACTAAAATCAAACAAACATATACCCAAAAAAAAAAAACACCAAATATATATTATAAATACACCAAAATCAACCAAACATATTAAACTCATGCAAGAGGCAATTGTAACAGTAATAGGCAAGCAAAAACAAAAAAAATACCATATTCAAATTATAAATTTCTGTCATGATATTCTTGAAATTTCATCATGAAATATTACATAAATAAAAAAAAATGAAAAAATTTAAGAAAAAATAATAAGATCGAGAGAGTAACTCACAACACTCAATTTTTTTTGAATTACATATTACGAATTATTCATTATCACTTTTATATGGTTGTTATTTCATATCTGATTGAAGTGAGAGATAAGATAGAGAAATCGGTAGAAATTTATGTTGAGGAAAACAAGAAAAAAAAAGTAGGGAATTTTAAGTAACCGTGCATGTGAAAAAAAAAAACATAATACTGTATATTTAAAATTTTAAAAGAATAAAAAAAAAAAAAAAAAGACTTCGTAAATATGAAAAGGAAACATAACAAGGGGATAAAAGTTATTATTGCTGATATAATTAGTATCATTATGTGATCAGCCTTTGCCTTCTGTGATTTTATATTTGTGAGGAGAGATGCAAATAAGACTGCTCATGATTTAGCTTAAAAAGCCTTTTATGAGTTGAATTTGGTAACCTAGTGTTTGTAAGGAACTAATCGGTTGTTTTTTATCATTCATCACTAATATCATCTTCTCCCTTTGGAAAAAAAAAAAAAATCACTACTCAACAATAATGGAAATAAAATCTAACAATATGTATATTTTTCATATGTCAATGCTATATATTACTCAATAATAATAATAACCTATAAATACTAGTGTAAATAAAATAATCTATTATTTATTTTAAACGATGTTAATTAAAATTTTAATATTAATTTCATACTTTATATATAATATTGGATGAACAATTTTTGATTTTGATATTAATGAATTAAATACTTAAATATCTTAAAAAAAAGACGAGAGATTTAAATATACGAAAAAATGCTATAAAATTTTTTATAGAAAAAAGTTTAATTACCTAATTTTATTGTACTTTCTCATTCACAATAATTCTAAATACCATTTGATTGCACATTGAGATATTGCTTAGTGGAAAATGCATATTTCTCTGAGCAATAGACTCATAATCGATTTTTTCTCTTAAATACTAAAAAAAAAAAAAAATACCATTTGATTCAAAGGAAAATTATATAAATATACGATTTTTTATTTTTATTTTTTTCTATTATTACAATTCTTTTTTCTTTCATTTTTACCCATTTTTTTTATATGTTTGGCATATTTTTAGTATATATTTGATATATGTCCTTTTTTTTTTAAAATATTTATAAATATGTAATATTTTTGAAAAAAATATTTTTGTAATAGTAAAAATGAATTTTTTCTTATTTTTTCGATATTTTTATAAAAATCCCTTGATTCAATAAACAATTTTAACACCCTTAAATCAAAACATAATGATATCAAATTATCAATATACTAATTATTGGATGAATAATATTTGACTTTGCAATATTCCTTAAATAAAAAGAAATATATATATATATATATACACACAACAAGTGCAGGCAAACTTGAGCCATAACATAACAAACATTCAAATACAAATTTAAAAACCATAGACCAATTCAATAACTAAAATATCACCAAAAATATTGGCCACTTCAAACCAAACTCAATTCTCTCTTATCTCCAACTCATATAAATATACATATATCTATAAATCCTAACCCAAAACCCACCATTATAATTAACTTATTTACCTATATCAAAGGCTAGAAATCAAGAAAATTATTAATGATGAGTTCTATTAGAAGGCAATTGCAGGGTCCAAGGCTTACATCACTTGCTGTGACCAAAACTTCTTCAAAGATCAAGAAGAAGAAGTTACTATCAAAAATACAGTCTCCTGTTATAATTTATTTGAAACCGCCTAATATTCTTCATGTTCGACCAGAAGATTTTATGAGTACTGTGCAACGTCTTACTGGGAAACAACCATACAACAATATTTCTAATTCCTCATCGACCTCGTCTTCTTCGATTGCGATTTCTTGTGTAATGGTTGATGATGAAGCTAATCGTAAAAAAACAAAAAGGGATTTGAACATGAGTAAAGAAACATGGCTACTGAACTCAATATCATAGTTTTTGCGTAAACATCACTGATTGGAGTGAATTTCAGTAGGATATATATTAATTATGTGTTTTTTCTTTTTTGTCTTAGCTAATGGCTTTTACTTTTAGCAGCCTTACTGCGAGTAAAGTGTTCCAAGAAAATAATTCAAATGGAAAATAATTAGAGAATTAATATTATTAATGTCTACGTCCGGTAAATTCAAAAATTTAGACTCGAACGGTAAGTGCTCTAAAATAAAGGAATTTAAAGGTCAAAGTGATCTCATAAAATCCAAAAATTAATATTCTTGCCCAAACTAATCGTATATTAGTGTCCTCCACATCTAATCCTCATGGGATATCAGCCGATTTTTTTTTTTAATTCAAGTCGAGTTTGAATAATGATAATATTCGTCTCAAATTTTACTCGATTATATATATATAAGTAAAAAATAAAAAATAAAATAAAAATATAAACAAATATACTCATTTTACTTCGAAATGAAACGGGTGGTGGGATAAATATTTTTATTTTTAAATGGTTCTTGTTTGAATTTTGTAAAATTCGATCCGTTATCATTCCTGATTCAAATTATCATATTTTTTAATAAGTCACATCATTTAATATTATTTTTTAATCAGTTAATTTAATATTTTTATTTAAATAAGTTGAAGTTATTTATAAAAATTAAATTAAAATTTTTATAAACAACTAGGGTTAATAACAAAAAAAAAAAAAATAACTAAATTTTAGTGGATTTTTTTAAATTGATTACTAAAGAAAATTTTCTTTTAGACCAATACTTAAAGTATTATTTTATATTTACTGACAGGTCATCTGCTGAAAATCTGATATGAATTGCCATTACATTATCTCTTGCTAATTAAACATGTTATATCATCACATATAGTTAATACAGTTAATCGAGCAAGTCATGTAAGATTCACATCAGCTAAATTTTAATGACAATATTCAGTATTTTTTGTGTCATTTATATTTTTTACCTTTTTATTCTTTTAAATATTTTTTTTTATTTTAAAATATTTCTTTATTTTTTATCAAAATATTATTTTAATTATATTCACTAATATTTTTTTAATTATTTTTATTTTTTATTAAAATATTTTTTTAATTCTTTTAAGTGAAATGATTTTTTAATTTAGAATTTATTTAATTTTTATAAACTCAAATAATAATTTTTTCTTAAAAAATCAGTTTATGAATTCAAAATTATTGATTGATTTTTTTATTCAAATTATTCTTTTAATTTTTTTAAGTAAAAATATTATTTAAATTTAAATTTTAGAAAATAAAATAAATATTTAGTTAGCCATATTAAAATTTAAATAAATTATTTATTAATTTAAATATAAGATCATCTAAGATCATTGAGTTATTATCTTTTATACAAAAATTTATATAAATTTTTGATTTCATATATAAATCTAATAGTAATTAATATTTTAAAACGATATTTTCTAATTTAATAAAAGAATAATAAAAAAATAAAAAATAATTTGAATAAAAAGTAACTAATAATTTTGAATTCATAAACTGGTTTTTAAGAAAAAATTATTATTTGAGTTTGTGAAAATTAAATAAAATAATATTTTAATTTAAAAGAATTATTTGAATAAAAAAAGTAACTAATAATTTTTGAATTCATAAATTAATTTTTAGAAAAAATTTATTGTTTGAATATATAAAAATTAAATAAAATTTAAATTGAAAGAATATTTTCACTTAAAATAATTAAAAAAATATTTTGATGAAAAAATAAAAAATAACTATAAAAATATTAATGAAATATTTAAAAGAATATTTTAATAAAAAATTAAAATAATATTTTAAAATAAAAATTAAAATAATAAAAAGAAAAAAATATAAATGACTCAAATAATATTAAATTTTTGTAATTTTTCAATCTAATCACAAAATTTTGACTTTTTTTTAATGTATTGACTAAAACTTGGTATTGTTTGTTTAGTAAGCTTAATGAGATGATGTAGCTCGTACGTGACGCGCTTAATTAGTTGGAGAGTCAATGATGTGGCAGTTGAAATAAGATTTTTGGTAAAAATTTGAGTAAGTAATTTTTTAGTGAAAAGAAAATATTAATTATTATTTATCACTTATAAAATAATTTAATATATTAATTTTTTTTTAATTTTTTAAAAATATATTAATTTTTTCAGATAAATGTTATAATATATTATTAAATTATTCTATCTAATTTTATTATTAATTAATTTTAAAAAAATAGTGGAAAAATATAAATATTATTACTTTTTAATTTTAATTAATTATATTTTATTTTTTACTTTGAAAATATTTTTTAAGGTGAAAAAATAAATTTTCATATTTTAGACAAATCTGAAAATAAAAATAAAAAATTAAAAAATAAAAAAAAAATATTTGTTATTTTTATTTTTAAATTTATCAAAAATATAAAAATAATTTTTTTATTTGTATTAAAAAATTAAAAAAGAAATAATTTAATTTTTCCTTAAATTATTTTTTAAAATAATAAATAAAAAATAAAATTTAAAAAAAAATTTGTTTATTTTTTATTTTAAAATTTATTAAAAAATATGAAAATAAACTTTTTAACCCTAAAAAATATTTTTTAAAATAAAAATAAAATATAATTAATTAAAATAATAGGTAAAAGAATTTTTATTTTTTACTACTCTTATAAGATTGATTAACAGTTAATTAATGATAAAATTGGATGAAAGTATATAGTAATATATTGTGACATTTGTTAGGAAGAGTTAATATATTTTTGAAAAGTCAGAAATAATTTATGTATTTTTAGAAAGTTAAAAAAATTTAATATATTAAATTATTTTACAGTAAAAAATAACAATTAACCCGAAAAAAAAATGATACTTTAGACTAAAGGAAAAATTTTTTAGTGATTAATTTGAAAAAATTACTGAAATTTATTTATTTATTTATATTATTTATTCTAAATAATTATTTAACTATTTAATAATATATTAATAATTGTTATTAAAAAAAATAATCAAATAATTTTTAATATAATTATTGAGAATAAAAAAAAAATTAACAATTGTATTAAATTTTTTTTTGTCAAACATGTGCTTAATAATGATAATAAAAAAATAAACGGCCATCCGGCTCCTTTCTTCAAAAGTTGTGACCGTTAACTCCAAACAGTAACGTCGTCAATTACAGGAGGAGGGAAACTAAAACTACGAAATCCTTCAAAACAAAACTCGAATTCACTCATTTTACCGCAACTTCTCAACCCCCTCCCTTCCTACATCTATCCCTCTCTCTTTCCCTCCCTTTCCCTATCCTCTCTTTTTCTCTGGATCAGTTTGCCCTAAAATCTTAATCTAAGGCAAATCGAGATAAAACCCTGGATTTGGCACTCTCTTTTTCAGATTTTTTTTTGGGTGCATTCCAATGCTGTTTTCGGTGAAATTTTCCTTCAGGAAGGTAACAAATGATTCACTAAATGTTTGATTATAAGTTAAGTTGATGACTATATATGTTCTCTGTTAATCTTTTTTCCCAAATCTGTGTTTCTAGTACTCTTTTTTTTTTTTTCTGTTCATACTGTATTTGATGATTTAAATAATGATGAAAAGCAAAATTCATTAATACTGTTATGGCTTTGCTGGGTAATGTTTATTGTAGGTGAGAAGTTGATTGGCAAAGGAGAAAGGTCGTTGCATTTGGGAGAAATTTATGGCAAAGGTTGCTACACATGGTTCATTAACATCCAATTCTCTTCAAATTGGTGGGACTGCTCTAAAGATGGGTCCAGTGGTAAAACGGAAGACCCCATCAGAACTGAGAGTAAGTTTTGAACTCTTGATATCTTCTATTCCATTTTTTTGTTCTTTAACTTGATCTGTAGTTTCTTTTTTGAGAGTCTCGGGACTTTTATTCCATATCAACCAGAAATGGAGTTTGATAGTTAGTCAGTCTTTAACCTGATCTATAGGTCACATTAAGATGGTTAACTTGGGAAATTTTAGACGGTGATGCTTTTATGTATTGGTTTTTACCACTGTGAGTTACTTCTAGTTGGTGTGCTGTTGATGGTACACCTTAAATTGTTGATCACTTCATCTTCATGCTCAAGACCTACCATGAAGACTGTAACCATGCTCCTTTTTTATTATGTGATATTATCTTCACTCGTTGGAATTGGATAAGAAAGGATGACAGAGATAATAACAGTGTGCTATGGAAGTAAATTCTGGTTTGCTGTCTGTTCTTGCATCAGTTTCTGATTCCATTCTCTCTCTCTATCACTTTTAATTTAAATTCCTTTGCATTTGTTTTGCATACACTGTAATTTGTATGCTACTTTAGAAGTGCTTGAGCATAACTGACTACTGATTTTCACTTGAGTCACAAAATCATGGAGATCTATGCAGAAGTAATTGCAGAAATAGACATACCACTGAAAAAGGAAAGTTGACTACAGGTTAATGCTTTATCCATCAGTGATGGTACAATTACAGGAAAGCTTTCTTTCTTATTTCATTTTGGTTATAAAACACAATGATGGATCCATATGTGATTGGAGCATTTATAATTATGTCATAGAAATCGAAGCACTGTTTATTAACATAATATGCACAAAGAGTTCTTCAATGCATTCAGTTCAAAATTTTTCTATGATCTTTCCAAATCCATGATAAATTGCATTAAAAAAATCCTTTTGGTTTAATTGTGCTTGTTGGCATGCAGGGAGAGCAATTGAAGAGGACAAATGTCGTAGAAATTCTTGATGAATCTCCAGCTCCTTTGCGTGGTTCAATGAAGTCAGTTACCTCACTAACCTTCCCCCTCCCATTTTCATTCTTTTATTAGTGTATAGTGTTCTGACTCATTCTTTCTAATGACCCACACTAGTGAGAATGGATTTAAGAAACAAGAATTACCAAGGAATCCAAGATACATCGACACCCATATGGATGAAGTATATCCTGTAAAAAAATCCAGGTTCAGGGTGCTTTCAGTAAAGGAAAATGCAAAGGTTGTTACAATTTTCAATTCTGGTTTTCTGATTCTAATTTTTTGCATGTAAGTGCAGTTTGTCATAGATGAACTAACCATATCGATTTTTTTGGCACACTTCTAATTGCAAACAGGAAAATATATTAACAGAGCAAACTAACAGCCTGAAGAATATCTCTGTGCTTTCAAATTTGGCTACCAAAAAACAACTCTCAGGGTACAATTTCTATTACAATGTATCATTTCTGAAATTAGTAGATTTAATTTTCTCAATGGTCCTGTTCTACTATCTCCTTGCAGTCCAGATAATTCTGCTGCTTCCTCTATAGTTTCGGAAGAGGGGAAGGTGCAAGCTCGTCAAACAATAGAAAGGTGTAGCCAAAGCATATTCCGAACGGTTGCTGAACTTTCATCAAATGGTGAAAGATCATCTGGATTGGATCTTGTTGATATGGTATACTTTCTTTGTAGTTGTACTTTCTAATTACTTTTGTTATGTATGTGTACTAAACAAGTAATAATCTATTTCCATAGGATAAAGCATTAAAGGGACTTGTTGCCCATGAACCTCTTAACAGCTCTGCTTTAACTGCTGACTCTTCTAAAAAATTTGGCAATCACTCATCAATTCATTCGAGCAATTTCTGTTCTGAGTGCCTTGTGTCAGGCCAAAAGGCTCCTCTTGATTTTACTTTGAAAACAAAGATGCGGGTGGCATCCTCTTGTTCTGTGGCTTGGTGAGTGTGTCATGATATATGAAGCTGTTATTTTCCTTCCTATTTTGTTTTGATTTCTTCATTTTGAGAAAAAATTATCTCTAGAGTAGGTAAAATTATCTCTAGAGTATACTTAATTTTCCCTTTTAGATTGTCAATGTATTTGTAACTACCTAACTACCTGCAAACCTAAATTAATTGCATATATAATAACATATAGGACAGTTAAGCCAATCTATTGGCTTTGAGAATTGTTAAACTGTCTTCTTTTAACTCCAGAAATTCTTGAAAGATAATGCTGGAAGAACAAATTTGTAAAAGAAAAAATATAAATAGGGTACTTTGTGTCAGCTCTGTGAACCATATTCATGCTAGTCAAGGGCCTCAGTCAATATATTTTGACTATGGTTTGTTGGTAAGTTCATGTGTGCGCCATATTTTTATTTGTATTTTACCCTATGTTTGGATAATAAGAAGAGAAAGGAAAGAAAATAAAGAGAGAAAATAAGGAGGGAAGACATTTTTTGAAATATTATTATTTCTCTCTTTTGTTTGGATAAAATGGAGAGGAAGGAGAATAAATTTATTTTTTCTTCTCATCCTTATTCCTCGACTTTATTTTCCCTATTTATTTTCTTTCCTTCCCTTATTTTCCTTCATCCAAACATAGGGTTAGGAAGGGAAGAATTAAAAGATGTTTTGGAGTCGCACTTATTTATTTGTGGAAATGATCACATAATGCCTTTTTTTTATTTTTTCTTATTTCACCATGGTTTTTTTTATTATTTCCTGTATATATGATATTCCTTCCGCACTCACATGTGTATTACATGCACATACATCATTCCTCATTCACAAGCATCAACTTCATTATTGCTGTTTGCTTAACATCTTATCTTGCAATTTGAAGGATTCATAGGTCAATTATATGTAGTGCCTATAATGGCATGCCACAGGTGACATCCCAACATGGTTGTTCTGAGGATGGTCGTAGCTCAGGGCAAGCATCAACTTCCCAAATTCTTAGTTCTAAAGCATTGCATTCATGGGTTTATCCTCAGTCTACACTACCACCTTCTCTGGTATCAGTGTTGAGCTCACAAGCAGCAGAGGGAGGTTTGTGGAATAAAAAGGCTTGAATTTACCCGTTCCTTGCTCCTTTATTTTTTTTAAAAATTTTTCTTTTCACTCAGTGGAAATAGATTTTTTAAGAAAACGACAGCTGGGATGGGAGGATTCGTTTCGGAGTCTTTATTACATGCTTCGGAAGGACATTTGCAATATCTTTTATGGTATTTTCCTTTGCTCATTCTATTATTATTTTTTATACATTTTTATCCTGCACTAAATCCTAGTTCTACTCATGAGTGAAAAAAGTGCACAAAATAAGCAGGGTTTCTGTTGATCTATCTAACCATCCACATCATTGAGGCATATGCTTATTTTTAGAAATATTAGATTCAGTGTCTTATTTATCTTCCTGTCTTAGTCCTGCTTCCTTCACCTCCTTTCCATTTCTGATAAGATACTTGGGTTTCAATTCGTGCATTTTGTTAAATATACAAGCAGATAATTAAAACATGTGATTTGCGCAAGAGCTTTCATCTGTAGGATTTTATACCTTTTCATCTCTTCATATGCTGTTTTTGTGACTTTTGCAGTCTGTACTTCCCATTTTATAGCAATGTTCATCAACAGTAGTGGCTCAGAAAGAACCAAACACTTGTGCAATGCTTATATTTCACGGTCAACAAGAGGTCTGAGGTCATTGTTGAGAGAGCATGTAAGATGTACCTATTCATATATGCTATTTTTTCATGTTCATTTTTCACCAGAGATTTTTAATCTCTATTTTGAAATTTCTCATTATGTGATGCTTACTACATGGGCAGCAACTGATTTTCCCCTTGGTAGAACTTATTCAGTCAATGCTACATTGCTACTGTGCATATTGGAACTTTGTTAATGACACTAAAGAGGTTAACCTTTCCATTAACCCAAAATAAAAGAATAGTTGTTGCTCTACCAGAGCTCAAACTAGAGATTGTTTGGCTTGCAAATGAAGTCAGCTACTTTTGCAAACAGTCCTAAGAATCTGGTTCCTAGGGAGCTGATTGCTTGGGGGAAGATGATCTAATTCTTTGGGGTTATATTTAAACTGGAGATTGTTATTTTTTGGGGTTGGATTTCTCTGTGTGATTAGATGTTAATTATTTCTATGAGTTCTTTGAGTCATCTGGCCACAAGTTGGTGTTCAGAATGTGCTAAAGCTAGCCGCCTAAGCTTTATCACAGGCTTTAAAATTTAAGACTTTGTCTTCCAGCTATACTGCAGATAAAGAACATATTTGTTGCCTTCTACATGTTGAGATTCTCATGTTTTTCTACCAATTTATGTAAATTTTGTAATGTGTGACGCTTTCTATTGGTTGACTTAGGATGTTTGTTTCTCTATGCCACTTTGCCATTCTAAAGTAGAGCAAACAACCACTGAAGATCTAGTTGAGCTCTCAGAGATTGAGAAGCAAAATTTGGGCCAGGTTGGTTATTACTATTTGAATTTGTGGGCATCTTGTCATTTGGCTCACCTTTACCACTGGATGCCTACTCTGATTGCAATGAGCCTTTGAAAATTATTTTATGATTTGGATCTGTATTAACAAATTATATTTCCTGGACTTCTTTAATTTATTAATACTAGTTGATAATATGTTATTCCTGGAGTTCAATTTATTCCTTCTACTTTCTAATTATTGGTGTTTTCCATTGATAATAATGCAGACTCGACGTCCAACCACCTTGTCTGATGTTGACAATAGCCCACAATCTCTGCTGGCTTTCTGTGGAAATAAAAATGTACATGCATTATATGATTTTTTGTTAAATTACAGGTAGATACAGAGATGAAGTAAAAGATTATTCCGTATGTTTGATTTCAAAAACTAGTCAAAACACTTGTATTGTATAATCCTATGACCATATTTCACTTGCGGTTGTGTTCAGATCTTCCTTGACCTTTTTATCTGGCGTGGACGTTCCTGTATTGTATTCACCTGTTCCATTTCGGAATGCCGCTCTTTCTGCTCCAGAGGTGCGTACTACAGATCCTTAATCTGATGTTCTCTATTCAGCAGGTGCACATCTTACGACTGATGAGCTAAAACATGTTTCATGCCAGTCTTTTGTGTCTAATTCAGCCTCTATTAACTGGTAAAGCTATTGTCTTTCAATCTGGTCCATGCTTGCATTTTTATTATCATTTATTTAATTGCGTTTGCCCAAACTGGTGCCCTTCTGTTATTACCTAGAAACCTGTCACAGTTCTTTATCATTTTAACAAAAATTCCATATCGGAGTGGCTGCTTTTCCTTGGATTGTTGTTGGCAAATACGTTGTCACTACCCAATTTAGGACCATGACTGGCGCATAATTAAAACTAACTTTTCTCGGTATAGTACACCATGTTGCCAAAGGCCAGATGGTGCGTTAGTCGTCCTTGCTTCTTGATGTAGAAAATTTTCCTTGTATATTAAAGAAATAATTTTGTTTCACAGATCAGTTGCGTGGAGATGAAAAGAATTGATGATATTGCTGCTTCTCCTAAAGAATCTAAACTTAAAGATGGTGAATCAATGCAAGGTTCATCTTCTGGTTTCCACTCTAGTGTTGAAATTAAGGATGCATACATTCCATCATGGATCGTTTGCCGTGTATGTGCACTAATGGGATCTGAAGGGAAGAGCTTTGATGCAAGGTATGATAAATTCTTACATCAGCTTCTGTCATCTAGGATTCTGACAAGTGTTTCATCTTAATTGAATACATACTGTTCCTAGTACTTCACTGATAACTGGTTTTTGTGATTTCCAGCTTTATAACAGAACGTACTTCAATTGGCCTGAATGCTGCTCTTCAGACAGTGTGTGAGAAATCTGATTCTACAGCTGTGGCAAGTAAAGACTTGCAAGAAAACAGCTCTTTTGGCATTCCAGAAGCTACAGTTTCCCGTTACTTGGATTCTGGCTTCTTAAAAGGCTTGAAGTATAATGATGGTTCTTACATAGCTTCTCTCTCCCCGGTATGAAGTTTTGTGCTTGTGATATCTGGCAGGGACGCTAACATTGAGATACAGTGATGGTTTTTACACAGCCTGATTGTCTCTCTGATATTATGCTTTCATCGTCTATGATGGAGATGCAACGTTGAAATACTGCAGTGGTTCCTACGCAGCTTGATGGAGATGCAACGTTGAAATACTGCAGTGGTTCCTACGCAGCTTTCTTCTCCTTTACAATAGAGACAACCTTGAAATAATTCAATTCATGTTAATTTGGTTATTTCTTTTTGCCATTTACACATGGTATGCTAATGCAACTGACTGTAAATTTTTTTTTTTTTAAAAATTCCTTTTCATGCCTAATTACATGACCATGGGCTTCAATTCCCAAATCCAAGGTTCTCAACTGAGAATAAGCCGTGACTGAAAATGGTTAAGGAGCTGTTTGGTTGATCGACTAAACACTCTTAATTATTGATTACTAATATGTGTTTTGCCAATTGGAAAAATTTGTGTTATTTGGTTGACCAATTAAAAATTTCGATTATGATAGATTTTTTTTTCAATCAGCAAATCTCACGAGTAGCTATAAATTGCTTATAGCAATTTGCTATTTAACAATCATGCTTCAATTGTATATTTAATAATCGCTCTATCAAACACCTAAGATTATCAAGAAAAATACATAAATCCTATATAAAGCACAAACGATTTAACAACTAATTATAGTACAATAAAGAAAAATGTATGAATCAATGATAAATAAGCAGTAGTATTTACGGATGCTTCTTAGAAACCAAGCTTGAAAGCACCAGCATGGGAATCTGTTACCGAGTCCCAGAATAAAAATTTATTCTGTTGAGCCTTTTTCTCCTCTGCTTTCTGTACCAAATGATTGATGGTTCCTGGATTGGTTGCCTCAATAGCATTCTTAAACTTATCATGCAAATTCACACGGTCTCGTGTTCCGGGTACGAGCTCACTTGCATTTGGCCTCTCAAGTAACTCGAAAACGTTCAACAAATTTCTCCTGCTGCACAGAACACCAAATATATGCATTATTTAAGATAATGCATAAGCCAAGGCTTCTCTTGTTCTTAGTCCACAGAAACAATGAATAGCTTGAATTAACATATCTTTAAGCAAAAACAACGAGGTCAAGCCATGTTTTTGGACTAAGCAGTAAAGACAATGCCATTATCTATTACTAATTGTTGTTAATTCTAACCAAGGATTTGCTAAGACCTACAGATACATTAAAACTTATGGTATACATTTCACCGAGACTGATATCCTGACCAGACGGGACCCTTTCTGATAGTCTTTTTGTTATGTGTGGCTTTACAGCTTCAATTGGCACATTGCTAAAAGGAGAGATTAGTGTCTTTATGGTTGTCTTTCACATGGTTCTTGTCTTGTGGGACTTCTAATGGTGAGGAAGATGAATCCACTTTTCTTTAATTTATAATAATATAAACATTTAGATTATTAATCATAAAATTCAATAAAAAAAATATGGGAGAATATAAAAAATGAAAGTAGTTAAAATGAATAAAAAATATTATCATATCCTACTTATTTATTTATTTCTATTATAATATTATTTTTAACTTTTTATTACATACATTGTTAGAAACTAAAACAAATGGCTAAGGTTATGATTCTAATACATTAGTTTAATCTTTAACCAGTTATTTATTATTATTATTTTTTTAAGTAATATTAACCAAAAAGCAATGGATTTCCAGTCTTCATGGGCTGTAGTAGACTTCAGATTTGATCAAGAAGTTATATTTGGGTTAATAGATTGGGATGAATGTAGGTGGACGAGTAATATTTGATGAAAGCCTGTGTGTTTGGAACTGTCTCTTCACCCTTCTATTTTATGAGAATTTGTCTCTCACTTGTTGCATTTCACAACATTAAATAAAATACATAACATTAATTATTTACAACAACATCAAAACAGGTAACAAGTTATAAGAACAACTTTTAATTATAATTTAACATTAAAATAAAAAAAAATTCTATCAATAGAATAACGATGGTATAAAATTAACCCCTAATTTATCATATAAACTTTATCGATATTATATGATAAGAAATAATTTATTAAATATCTGAAATAAGATTATAATGCTATTATATACTGAATTTATAACATACAATAAAAGAAAAATAAATTAAAAACTCACCATAACTATCCCGAAGGAAAAACTTCGATTATTAAATCAATAAATTTATTATTAAAATAAGAAAAATTATATATATACGAAGTATATTAAAATGCTGAGAGAGAGAAATTTGAGAGAATTTTAACGAAAGAGATAAATTATTTTTATTATTTTTTATTATTTATTTATAGAGGAAAAGTTTATAAAGTGAAATTTTTATGTATGCTATTTTTATTTTATTTTATTTATAGTTAATTTTATTCCACATCATTATAAATAACACTTCAATTGTTGTGATGCTATGATTCCAAAACTAGTGAAAAGATACGTACATAGCAATTTTGTGCTTAGTATGCTTCTAGGTTTGATAGTTTCTTTGACACCCTTAGATTAAGGCATTATTTGATCAACACTAGTATTTGTTCTACGTGCGAATGCGTGGTTATATATTATTTTTTTTATAAGTATAATATTTTATTTTTAAAAATTATTTTATTAATATATAAATATACAAGAAAAATAAATATTAAATAAACAAATTAATTAGTAACAAAATTAAAATAAATAAATAAATTAATAATAATAAAATTAACATAAAATCAATATGAAAGTAACAAATAATAAAATATATATAAAGAGAAGATATTAAAACCATAAATTCATCCTTTAATTTATATAAAAATATCAAAGTATAAATTTCAATATTTTTCATATCTGACCTGACTTTCAAACCAATAAAAATAAAAAATTACAGATAAGAAATTCAACTAAAATTAAATCAGAGTGAAATCAAAATTAATAAAAATAATTAAATTAATATTATATAATATAAGAAATGCAAATTTTATAAGCAATTTGATAAAATAATATGAAATACATTTAAATATAATAAATTTTTTTAACAAATAATATAAAAATAATTTTAATATTTAAAGTAATAATAGAATAAACAGATAATAAGAATTTTAAATGTAATAAATTTTTTTGTGTAACTTAAAATGAGAAAAATTTAACTTTTAGTAATAAAGAAATTAAATTTATTTCATAATGTATTTTAATTTTGCTATTAAGTTATGTTGGAAGGTGTTTATTAAAATTAATTTTATAATATAATTTATTTTAAATGAAATAATATATTTTTATGGATAAAAGTTTTATATATACATTTTAAATATTGTCAAATATATGTACATATATATATATATATATATAACAAGAATTGATATTTGTTTCAAATGATTGATGCCTATTAATATTTTATTAATAATTACAGGAAAATTAAAATTAATTTTCATTCAAATATATAAGTTAATTATTAAAATAACATTATTCAAATTGCAAAATAATAATTTCATGTAAATTAATTATTGAAACTTAAAAATTTACAATATTAATGTTGCATAATAATAAAAATATAATTCTAAATTATAAGTATTTAATATATATTGATGTAAATTAAATTAGAATAATTTTGAAGAATAAAAAATAATTTGAGAAATATAAATTTTATTATTATTAAAAAAATGATAAAATACACAAATATATATATTTAAATAATTGTGAACAAGCAAACAACTTGGCACTAATGGTTTTGAATATATATATTCAAAATTGTCTTTGTGTTTGAAAAACTAACTGTTTAATCTCTAAATTTTCATTTTTTTTCCTTATTTTCTTTCTTTTTTTTTTTTACATTTTCCTTCATTTTCTTTATTTTTTTTCCTAATTTTTTTTCTTTTATTTTCCTTCACTTTATTTCCTAATTTTCTTCACTTTCTTTTATGAGTTATTTTATTTTAATTTGAAATTGTTAAAAGTCTTTTCTCAATTTAGGAGAGATAAGGCTGATGAGTAGTTTCATGGGCCAATTCTTTAGCCTATGCCTATTTCATGTCCCTTGATCAGTAGGCCAGAAATTATTTCTGCTAAACTTTTTTTTATAAGAAACTATTATTAGGTTAATGATAATGAAAGGGCCAATCTTATCTTTTTCTAGATGTGTATGGTTGGTCTAATGGTCTATCCTCATTTGCTTTATTATTTTTCTCCTAATCTTGAAGTTGTATTAGAAATCTTCATTTTACCAGATAAAGAAAATGATTGGAAATCAGTATTTCAAACAGAAGTTTCATCTACTCCTCCATTGTTTGTCCGGTTGGGAGAAGGAAAGTGCCCAACAATTAGACATTTTACAAAATGACAAACTTGTAAATATATGTGTCATTGTTTACTGAAAAAGGCAACAAGATCTGGGCAGCCAGAAAAATCAGAATTTGCATTGTAAGCTTCGTCCGTTTCTCACGTCAAAAACCACATTTAGCAAGCAAACCATTATTATGTTCAAAATTTAGCTAATCATCACCATTTCATCAACTAAGTGAAGCCTCAAGAGATATGTATCAGCATTCAGCAATAAGTAAATTGCCTTAATAGTTTAATCTAAAATCCTAGAACACATCGAAACCGGTATTGAATGTCACATATACGAAGCAGATACCAAGAAAATAGAACTGTAACTATGATCATATAATAATATGAACCAAATTTGCAGATTAACCAACTTGTCCCATTTCTAGATTTGTTTTTTGGGTTTTTAATCTGTGCTTTTGCTGGACTTTTTGTGCTTGGGAATGGGATAACCGAGTTCAGAGTTATAGAACAGCAATGTTAGATATGATTATTCAGGTAACAAAAGTTCTGCAGAAATCAAAAAGGCAAAGCTAGATAAAACATCAGCGTTGAAACAAATCCTCAAGATAGATTCTTTATCTTCCATGAGAAAAAGGGAAACCATTGCATATTTGAATGGGAATTGTACAAGAATCAGCAGTATACAGGAGAGGACTGTCACGAGAAGTGTACCTCGCGCTAAATTCCAACAAACTACAACGGGTGAGATACCCATACCACATCCATCTTTCACTGATCAACCGGAAAAATATATTCAATCCAAAGAAATTGAAATCAAATAACACTGCACAAAACACCCAAATCTGCAGCAGCAACTAATAAAGAAAAAGAATGTGAAAAATTAAGGCAATTTGACCAAAATATACTTGGGGCTCATGTATATGAGCATCAGCTTCAAATGGATATGGAAGTTTGACTAGTGGTTTCATACTTGTGCACTTGTAAGACATCTCCACTGCCTCATGCGGGGCCCTTTGTCTAGAAGCAATAGCAAACCAACATTGCTTGCTGAAAGTCCACACATATACCTGCATTACAATATTTGACAATATCAAATATCAGAGACCAAACGAAATTACAAACAATATCACCGTTGTCACAATTCTTTAATCTCATTTTCTCAGGATAAATGAATTGATGAACATACAATGCACAATATTGTGCATCTCTCTCGGCCTCTCTTGCAATTATGCTACTTCCAAATTACATGTGGCTTCTTTCAAACTTCAAATATCTTTGTTCTCTCACATTTTTTCTACATCCAAGAGCACAGAGACTGAATTTCTCCTAGTTTTGAATGTATTTTAATAAGCTATAAAATACACCCGCTCATGTGACTGCAGGAGTATTAATCAAAGAAACTAAACTGCCAGTTATGTATGTATATCAGTCTACTCACTTGCTTCGACGAGCTCTCTTTCTCCAGAAAAGGAAGGATGCGATCCACTGAACATACAAAATGAAAGACAAGAAAGTTTAGTGACAGTGCAAGAAATAATATGCAGAAGGTTGCTCATAAAATAACTACATACTTCAACATTACTATATGTTAGTTTATGATGCTTCCAACAATGAATGATGAGTTTAGACACATAATCCAGCATAGGAGGAGATTGATTCACGTAATAAACTGTAGCTATAACTGAAACCTTGTGATTGAATGAAAAGAAATGGAAAAAACAAGAACATAATCATTATCAGACACATAGCTAGACGACAATTCACATTAGCTATGGAGATCACCAGGTAGAAACCAGAGTGGAGTGCTGATGATAACACACACTTTATTCATTCATATACACACTGCATTCATAATTACCTTAAAAACTGACATGAAGGAAAGGGTTCCAAGAAAAGATGGCTTCTTCACAGGCATTCGTCTTTCTGGTGACATTTCCTTGAACAAATGTTGGGCTATTTCTTTCAACAGCACCATCTGTGCTTTATCAGTCCGCATTGAAATAATTGCCTGCCTCATAGATTCCCTGTCAGCCTCAAGTGCCTGAAGCCTCATGTAAAGCTTTCTGATATCAGGATCGCTAACATCAGGCTGATTTAATGTCTCCCTTGGAGTGGAAATATAATCTTCGCAAATCCCAACTCCAGCTTTTGGTTCCACAACACCATTATATGGTACCCCATTATGGACAGAATCAATGGTATAAACTCTGTCACTCATGTCATCTCCAAAATCTGATGCATTATCCACCTTTCTCAAATTGGAGCAGTCCTCTGATTGCGAGACATAATTCATCTTCTTAAAGCTATTGTTGAACTTGAAACTAGGAGATTCAGCGGCAAGATCTGGACCTGTTTCTCTAGACATCCCCATGAATGAATTTGAACTATCCCCAGAAAACATCCTGTTATGTCTTGACCGCCTGGGAGAGTGGCCAACTATCACCTTCTCTAGAATATTCTTTGCACCAGAAAATTCCCCATCTGGTTGACTGCTACTTGAACTTTTCTCCATCTGATTGATCCTATATTCCAAATTCTTCAAATGGTCCCGACCATGAGGAGTCTCACCAAAGGCATACTTCTCAACATCCACAATGTCAACATCACCCTCCAAGGCAATCGGGTTCTCATTCAAATTGCATTTCAGGGGTGGATAATCGTAAGGTGGAAAGTGGAATTGCGCAGCATCCAAATTTTCATTCATACTTGTGTTACGGCTCATCCCACTTCTCTCACCCATCTCCCCCTCCACTTCAGCCTCAGTAAGCCCATAACTCATCATCCTATGCTTATAAGCCTGAACCTCACAAGTAAGTGATTGAATGGCCTGTTCTCTCTTATATAACACATCCTCCAAAGCTAAAAGCTCCTGCTGGTCATGCGCCATCTTCTCCTCAGCAAAACGCTTAAATTGCCTTGCTTCCATTTGAATCTCCGCCTTCTCCCTCTGCAACCTCAAAATCATTGACATAGCCTCATTCGCTGCTGTGGAAGAGGCATTTCTCTCCTCTTCCAGTTCAATATATAAAGCCTGAATTGCTTGCTGTTGGCTACTAACTGTTTCACGTAGTGCAGCACATTCATTCTCGATTTGCACACGAGGATTCGAGAAGAGATCAAATCCAGGTATAATGAGTCGTTTTCCCTCTTCAAACTCATCATACTTTCGTTTCACAGACCGGAACCAAGACCCCATAGAGGAAGAAGTTCCTAAAGAACAGGTACACCCACAATTACAACATTTCACCAAATCCCTTGACCGTGAAGGAGAAGATTTAGGCGAAAGTACTTCCGAATCCATAAAGCAATTAACATCCAAATTCAAGCTGTTTGAAGATCAATTCACAACAGTCCAACTACTGGATAATAAAATCAACAATCTAAATCAAAGTGTAAAATGAATTGTCTTGTCTTTGGAGCTCTCAAATTCTCTCTCTCCGTCGATTCTATAGATCTTGTAACAACAATTACTTCCCTTCCTCAATTCCAGTTACCATTTAATTTTCCTCTGAGATCAGTTAATCACATGCAAAATACCTAAAAAAAAAAAAGAATGCAAGATTAAAACTTATCAATCAAAACCAATATTAAGAACCAAAATTGGTTTGGTTTCATGCACAAATATTTCCAGCTGAAAGTTTTGACAAGGAAATAAAACCTGCATCTCAAGAACTGAAAAAGCAATCATTTTTGTCACAAATTTCAACAAAATTGCAAATTAAAAAAAAAAGTGAGCTTCAACGAAAGGATGAATTTTTCAACATAAAATCTCTCCAAAAAGATTTTCATTGAAACAAACAGAATCACCACAGAGAGACAGAGAGAGAGAGAGAGAGAGAGAGAGACCTGTGAAAAGCCTGATTCAGAGAAGAATCCTGCGGAAGCAAAATTCGGAGATGAAATTTTCCCGGGAAAATGAACTTTTCCGGAGAAAACGAGAGAAAAATTTTGAGATCACCGAAGCGCCAAACAGAGAAGTACCTGCGAAACTTTCTCCTAACTTTCCCGGGAAAAAAAAAGAAAAAAAAAAAAAGAAACAGCAGGAATGGTGCTTGGAGGGAAGGAAAACCCAAGGGAGAGAGAGAGAAACGAGGGATTTGGAAACTCTATTATTATTATTTTTAATTTCCTTTTAAGAATCTTTTTATTATTATTATTAGACATTCGTGTGAAAAAGATGGAGTAATATCAAGTGCATTTCTGGGGCAACAGAAAAAGCAAGGATTTAACGGGTGATTAGTGATTATGATTATGATTAAGATCGAGATTAGTTGGAATCGAGTTTAACAACAAATAACTGCTGTTTCTTTTTCCTTTTTTTTTTTCAAAATTCTTTTTTTTTTTTTTGAGCAATTAGAAAATTAAAATTAAAAAAAAAAAGAAATAGGAGAGAAATACAGATGTAGTGGAAATATTCCACAGGTCTCCACCATGGTTTTTGCTGCCTCTCTAAAGTCTAAATAAAACTAGTCAATTTACGTGCTTTTTTTTTTTGTAAATAAAAATAATTTATTGTGTTGAATATTATGTTTTTAATAGGAAAATTAGTCAAAAATCTTATCATCTTTGCTTTTTAGAAGGTGTTTAGTAAAACGATTGTTAAATATATAATTGGAGTAAAAGTACAATATATAATTGGAGTAAAAGTGCGATTATCAAATCGTCAATCGCTAAAAACAGGTTAGGGGGTGTTTGGTAAAGCGATGGCTAAATATGCGATAGGTATAAAAGTGTGATTGTCAATCGCCAATCGGTAAAAACAGCTTATAGTTGCTTATGAAATTTGCCGATTGAAAAGAAATTTTGCCATAATTGGAGTTTTTAGTTGGCTAACCAAAAATCACAAATTTTTTTAATGGGGAACGCACATATTGGCAATCGGCAATTAAAAGTGTTTAGTTGGCCAACCAAACAACCCCTTATACTTATTTATGAGATTTACCGATTGAAATTTTTTTTTGTTATAATCAGAGTTTTTAGTTGGCCAATTAAACAATACAAATTTTTTTAATTAGCGATGCGCATGTTGACAATCGATAATTAAAGGTGTTTATTTGGTCAACCAAACAGCCCCTTAATCATTTATAAAAACATGAATTTTTTTTAATTCTTTTCCATTTAAAAGTATGTTGAAATTAATTTCAATTAAAGTAAGTTTTGTTTATATTTAATGTATATATTAATTCTATCAAATAAAAATATATAGAATAAAAAAATTTCGATACCATTTTAATAGAGAAAAAATAAATAAAAAATTATATTAATTAAAATATATCATCATTGATTGATCTGATATATGAAATAAATTTATATAATAAGATTTTTTAATTTATTACGTTAATAAATATATATATAATAAATATTATAAAATTTAATTCACTATATAATAAATAATGCATATGCATAGATATTTTATACGTTTAACTTTTCAAATCAAAATCTAAATGAATTATACAATAATGATTATTTTCCTTTTTGGTACATTCTTTTCACTTCACTAAAAAATTAAACAAAACAAAAAGAAATTGAAAGAAAACTGTTGGAAATTATTAACTAATAAAATATCAACAATTCAATTGTCTTTCTTCTTGTATCGCTGAAATGACCATCTGACAGTCGCATTCAACCTCCATTTTAGAAAACTGCATGCATATTGCCAGCAAATTTGTAGTCCAAAGAGAATTGTCTGGGTTTCAGCAAATTCTGTTGTGAACTCGTAGTGCTTCCAACAAGAAGCCGAAGCTAAAGGATGACCTCCCACATCTCTGAACACTCTTATACCAAAATCAGCACCATAAATAGCTTCAACACATGATCATTTACTTTAATATGTTAATTCAGACCAATGAGGTTTTCAATTAATAAGACAAATTTTTATTTTATAATAAGGTTTCAAAATCAATTTATGAAAAATATACATATTGAGAGGGATAATTATTAATTTTAAAATATAATTTAATTTTTAAAATATAATTTAATCTTATCAATCGAAAAACGAAAATGATATATTTATGATTAAACAAAAAAAAAATATTAACTATGATTTAGTCTTATTAACTTTTTTTTTATTAAATTTAATTATAATACTCTTATTACATTATTTAACTAATAATTCTAATGCTTAATTTTTATTTTTTATTATTTTTTATTATTATTATTTTTAATTCATATATATATATAAAAGAAAAATAAGTAAAATTTTTATTTTTTAATTTTTATAAAGAAAAGAAGGCTTATGTACTAAAAAAAAGTTTTTATTTTTATTTTTATTTTTTTTATTTCATAAAAGTGATATTTATATTTATATTTTTTAAAAAATATATTTAATAAATATATATTTTCATTTAAAAATAATAATATATTTTTTCATTTTCATTATTATGAAATAAATTTCTTTCATTTTATAATTTTTAATTTTTTTATATTTTCTGAGTAAATATATATTTTGAAATATATTTTTATATTTTTTTTATATATTAATAAATGAAATATAATAACATAAAATAAAAATTAAATATTTTTTTTATAAAAATTATTAGCTAAATAATATAATAATAATATTATAGTCAAATTTAATAATAAAAAAGATATTAATCAAAGTGTCAAAAATCATTCAGAGTGTAACAATATCGCAACCCTTAATTTAGTATATATAAGCAATGATTTGAGTATTGTTAATCAAGCTATACACATGATTTAATTGTTGATACAAATGTCAATTCTCAATTAATTATATATCATAGTTAAATTTTATTTAATCAAATTAAATAATTAAAATATATAGATTTAAATGATTTGATCAATTATATACATATTTTTCCAACTAATTTAATTATCTGTTGAAAGTTAGTTGGATGTCATACCAAAATAATTAAAATAGGATGAAAAATGGCAGCGAAGAAAGTTTGTCTCAATGAAAGTTAAAGCGATTATTTGGTTAATTATCCAACTATCAGCAGGTTAAATGATGATAATTAAAAATTTTAAATTATTAATTATTAAATTTTAAAATATTGCTTATAATGTCGAATTTATTAAATACCTAAATTTAATAGTTTTAAATCTAAATGTGAAAGGTTCATTCTTAATTACTCATTCAAATGGGGCTAAATATTGCTAATGCAATTCTATATTCTCCAATTTGAATTGAAATGAAAACAAGTAAAAGTTTATTATTATTTTTGAGATAAAAATTAAATATTCATTAATTAATAAAATAAAATAATACAAAATTATGAAAATTTTATAATATTATTTTTATTTAAAAAAGATACTCACTTTTTTTTTTCAGTCCTAAATTACAAATCAGTTTCTTTTTTCAAATAATAATTAATTTATTAAAATATTAATATATGTTTATTTAATATTTCACGACATCACATTTTTACAATAAATAAATAATTAATTTTATTAGATGAAATAACACATGCATGTTAATGATATAAATATTTAACTAGAAAACAATGCATATTAATTTGGAAGTTAAAATTTTATAAATGGTAAGACATCGTTAAATTAAATTTTATTTAAAATAAAAGTTTATTAATTTATAAAATTAGTATTAAAAAGTAAATAATAATTATTTTTAAGATAATTAATTATTTATTAATATAAGTGAAAAATATTTATGAAAGTATATTACTATTTTTACAATTTATTATCACAGCTAATTAATGAGATAAAATAAATTTATTATAATAATAATATAGAATATAAAAATAATAATGTCCTTATAAAAAATATAAAATAAAAATTATTATTTTAACTAAATTAATTATTTTTCTTAATTTTTATAAAAATAGAAATAGATCTATTTTTTTTAAATGAAAAAATATAATTTTTCAAAATTAATATCAAGAAAAAGAAAAAATACAAATAATAATATAATATTTTCATTTTAAAAGTTTAGATGGTATTGAAAAATAATCACTTTTCAATTTTTGTGAATTCGATATGGTAAAATTGCATTATATTCTTTCGTACTAAAAAAATAATAAAAACAATTTATAATTATATTCCTTTCTAATATGTTATTTTACTCTCAGTTTCTTCGCCTAAACAAAGGACTTTCTATTTTATTTTCCTTTTTATCTCCTTAGCGGGATTATGAAACGAAGGTGGGGCCACTGCAAGTTATTTTTTTATTTTTATTTTTAAAAATAAAAGTGTCTGGAAGTACAAAAAGAGAAGTTTTGAGTCAGATCCACTGGTCAATAGCTAATTCTTTTTTTCTGATTAGCTCAAACGATGTCATTTCGGTTCGTTTAGTCTAAATTACTGTATGCAAACGGCGCCGTATAATATTAAAAAAAAAAATTACGTCACCAATCTAGTTTTCAATCTCTTTACGGCGCTGTTTTAGCAGACATGCAGACTTTGTTCTCCTTTGAATTACTATAAGACCCCTAGATGAGGGTTTATAGAGGTTACTTCAAGGGACATATTCGTCAACCCAAGTTCCAACGGCACATTTTCCCAATATGAACCGTTAAAGCTGAGCTCATTTCTAGAAAAAAAAAAAAATTCCCAAAAATCTTTGTTAACTGTGCATGAAATTTGAAAATAATCCTTCAAGTCAAAGGAAATTGATCAATTTGTTTATGATTTCTTGCAGCGATTATTATTTTTTAATTGATAATTCTCAATTGACGAATATATTCTCTCTCTCTCTCTCGAAGGCGAACAGAGCTATTCTTAACCCAGCAACATAAATCATCAATTTGCTCTCTCTCTCTCTCTGTTAATTTCGTTTCTTATTTTATTTTTTTGTTTTTCTTTTCAATTTTAGTTTGTATAAAGTGGGTTTTGTGTTTTTCAGGTCCAATTACTTGTTCGTATTCTTCTACCAAGATGCATTCTCGCAGTCCTCTTCAAGAGCGATTTCTTCACAAGAAAAATTCCCGAGAAAATGTGAGTGAATTAAGTTTTATTAATGAATTTGGTGGGTAATTTATGGTTATGTTATCAATTGTTGTTTTGCTGCTTGAATTTTGGTGGGTAATTATCTGCCCTAAAGAATTTCTGGGTTTTGATTTATTTCCCTTTTTTGCTTCAAAAAATTCGAAGATTTTTAATTTTTGTTGATAGTTATCTGATTAAATTTCGATTTTCTATCAAACAGTTGGATAGATTTATACCCAATCGGTCAGCAATGGACCTGGATTATGCTCATTACATGTTAACAGAAGGCAGGAAAGGCAAGGAGAACCCATCTGCCTGGAGTTCACCGTCAAGAGAAGCATACCAGAAGCAGCTTGCTGATACTTTCAACATGAATAGGACTCGAATTCTGGCCTTCAAGAACAAGCCACCTGTCCCTGTAGACCCAATCCCACAAGCTCTCTTTTCATCATCATCCTCTGTTCATCAGTCTAAAACTGTCAAGTCCCATCGCCACATTCCTCAAGTAAGTGCCTTTTTCCAAGAATCTTGGATTTGGTTGCTTTCCACAATTTTGCGCCTAATTTTCTTGGGAATTTGGTTTCTCACAGAGTTCAGAGAGGACATTGGATGCGCCGGACCTAGTGGATGATTTTTACTTGAATTTGCTAGACTGGGGTAGTAGTAATATGCTTGCAATTGCTCTTGGAGAGACAGTTTATCTCTGGGATGCTTCAAATAGTTCTACCTCGGAACTTGTTAATGTTAATAGTGAAGATGGTCCTGTTACTAGCATAAGCTGGGCTCCTGATGGTCGTCATATTGCTATAGGCTTGAACAATTCTGATGTTCAGATATGGGATTGCACTACTAATAGACAGGTATGTAACTATGTCTAACTAGTAAAATCAATTTGTAATTGATTTTCAATTTTGATGTATTGTTGTATGTGACTTATAATGTGACAATTTGAGCAGCTAAGGACATTAAGAGGTTGCCATCGATTGCGAGTAAATTCACTTGCCTGGAATAATCACATTCTTACGACAGGAGGAATGGATGCAAGAATTATCAATAATGATGTAAGAGTTAGAGAACATATTGTTGAAACTTATAGAGGGCACCAGCAGGAAGTTTGTGGGCTGAAATGGTCAGGTTCTGGCCAGCAGTTAGCAAGTGGTGGGAACGATAACCTTCTTTTCATTTGGGATAGGTCGATGGCCTCTTCGCATTCACCAACGCACCAATGGCTTCACAGGCTTGAAGACCATAGAGCTGCAGTGAAGGCCCTTGCCTGGTGTCCATTCCAAAGCAATCTACTTGCTTCTGGTGGAGGTGGGGGTGATAGGTGTATTAAGTTCTGGAATAGCCATACTGGTTCATGCTTGAATTCAATAGATACTGGTTCACAAGTCTGTGCTCTTCTTTGGAATAAGCACGAGCGCGAATTACTAAGCTCTCATGGGTTTACAGACAATCAGCTCATTTTATGGAAATATCCATCAATGGTAAAGATGGGTGAGCTCACCGGTCATACCTCTAGAGTCCTCTTTATGACTCAGGTACCTCCCATAATGAAACAGCTAAATCATGTTTTCTTGCAGATAGAATAATGAACTGATCCAGATAGAATAATGAACTGATCTAGTCTCTTATATTAATGTTCTTTTCAGAGCCCAGATGGATACACAGTGGCATCTGCAGCTGGGGATGAGACACTGAGGTTCTGGAATGTGTTTGGATCTCCACAAGTGGCTAAACCTGCACCTAAAGCCAATCCTGAGCCATTTGCTAATGTATCTCGCATCCGTTAAAAGGCCATATGACTGATTGATCATAATGCTGCTTCACTGGCAGAATTTCTGATAAGAGTTGAAGTAACAAATTAAACATATTAATCTTACAGATTGTTATGTCTATATCTATTTCCCATCTTACAAGAACCTGTTCATAGAAAAGTTGATCAAAAGTGTAGTAATTGAAGTATAAAATATTGATTGCTTATACATTTTAGATACCAATGAGTGTAATAAATGACACAGTTATATATACTACTGATATATTTTGCTTCAATTAGTCTCTATATAGTTATCGCAACCTTCTACAAGGATGTAAAATCACCATCTTGATGAACCAGTGTATATTGTTGTTAAATTGGTAAATTTGTGTGCTTTCAATGGTACACTTCTGGGTTCACAATAGATCTATTTTCTATCTCTTATTCATAGTATGCTTGTGGTTGCTTTGAATGATATTTGTGGCTGTATTGCTACATTTCCTTTGGCTTGCCGTTAAAGCCTTCTCTGGGTCCCCAGCCCCTAGTCCTTCAAGTTTGATGAATGCATTATTATGCTTTTCTCTCTTTATATTTTGTTTGTACATTGAAATCAAGGGGAGGGACTGTTAAAGCTTCCTCCGGGTCACCAACTCTGGTGTCAACAATAACAATAGATGTATTGTTTTGTCTATGAATCATGAAGCCCTTATCCATATTTTGGAATTGATTAAAATGTTTGTGATTTAAAAAAAAAATTCCTAATCTATAATTAATTGTGTAATTAGGCCTTAAGCAGACTAGTGACAGCTTAGAAGCAATAACAAAAGTTTCACTTGTTTGATACTTTGAAGTGTATTTGTGCCAACTGCCAAGTCCTTGAAGGAAGGTGAGGACCAAAAGCCATGGGAGAGGCTGTGTGCATCCAATGCCTTCTCAGGAAAGTTGGCATTTGTCCTTTTTAATTTTTCCACATGATTTGGTGATTGTGTAATTATTCCATGGGATGATTTCTTTCTGTTGGAGTATGGAGTGCATCTTTCAAATTTGTCCTAATGAGAAAATTTTACCTAAAAATATTTCCATCATTACAAACTATTACAAACTAAAAAACTAAATTATATAATATAATCCCTAAACCCATCATTATAAATAAAAATACATAAACCAACATGATGGCCTTGCAAGCTTTCAAAAGATAGGGATGGCAATAATAAAAGTTTTTGGTCATTAAATGTCTTATCTATATTTAGCATAAAAATGTGAATTTTACTGGTAGCAATGATCAAGAGGGCCTTGAAGTTTCTGTTATTTAAAGTTAAATTAAGGAAGCAAAAAGTGGATGAGAGGTCCTATAAAGTGTATTGTCTCTTTTCTTGACCCCTTTTCCTCCTTTGGATTATTGTTTACATAAGATATGATGAGGGGTGGCACACTTGAAAAGCAACCTTATAAAAGCAAATCTGAGAGTAAACATTGTATGAGTAACTTCTGTATCAATAATTCAATACCTAGCAAGGTCTGGTTATAGGTTAGTGACTGGTGTATTTAATTTAACAATAGATTTGATTCGAGTTTCAGTTTGAAGAATATTTATTTTAATACTTTAAAAATATCAAGAAACATAGATTTAGAGGTGTTTTTATTCACCATTAAACTAATAATTTATTCGTGACATTCTGTATTTAAATTTTAATTTTTTTTAAGTCAGCACCAATCATATAGCGCATTTTCTTAATGTCGGCACCTTAGCTCAAAATGTTGTACTCACACAACGTAGAACTGAAACTACTATTAACTATATATGTTCAATATCTATGTCAAGCTCAAACTAAGGAGGCAATTTTTTTTTTTAATCTTTATTGAGAGAGAGATTTGATGTTCGTATTAATAAGAAACTAATGCAAATGAAACTTGTCGTTTTAAGAGTTATTAAATAGCTTCGATTTAGTTCTAAACACCACAGGAATTAAACTCAAAACTAAATAGAATTTTCTAGTGAAATAATAAGTGTTCAGTTGCACTCAATATCAATAAAATTATGAGTATAAAAAAAATAAAAAATTATGCAGCTGTTAACTTTTTAGCTTGCAATAATAACATTAAGTCAGTCTAGTTATTTATTTCAATGATAGCTTTTAGTTTTTTAGTTTGTAATAATACCACTAAGTCGGTTTAGTTATTTATTTCAATAATAATTATTAGATCTTAGTTAATTATTCGTAATTAAATAATTATTATTTATAAAAATTTGATGTGTGTTATTTTAGTGGTATTTTTAAATTAATTTAAATATATTTTATTATGATTTTATTTTATTTTATTTTATGAAGATTTGATATTATTTTATTTTATTTTAAAGTTTGAAATTAAATTAAAAATATGAAAATTTTTTATTCAAAAAATAAATAAATTTGAAAAAAAATTATTTTAAAAAATTGATAACTGATTTTTGATAAGGAGCAACTCAATTTTTGGTCAAAATACTTGATTATTAGATTAAGAAGATAAAGTAACAATAAAAGCGGATTTTGGACTATTTAACTTAAAAAAAAAAAAAAAAAAACTCATTTTTATAGTGTGGAAGATTTTTTTAAAAGTTTAGAGAGGAAAAATTTAAAAAAAAGTAAGGATTGCGCTTTAAATTGTAGAGCTAATAATTTAGATTAAATTTTGCAATCACCAATAGTATATTTTTTAACTCTTCTGATTCTTAATTTTATCTATATTGCAGTATCTTAAATTTTTATTATATTTTATTTAAGTTTATAATTTTTATTTCAATTATGAGTAGTTAATTTCTTAATTCTAGAATTTAGATTTAGTCAATTGAATAATTTTATAATTTAAATAATGATTGATTGGTTATCTTATATTTAGTTAAAATTGGTTAATTTATTGATTTAGAATTAAAATTATTTGATAATTGATCACTATTAGACAATATCTATGATAATATATTATAGGTAGAGAGAATAAATATATTATTAATTTATTATATCAATAATCTAATATATCATATTACTAAAAGATTATAATGCATTTTAGGAGGTTAAAAATTATTAAAAAATTTAATGGATTTACATTAACATAATGATTACGATAGTAGACATAAAATTAATATAGATACTTATATAATTATTTAAGAAAAAATTACAGATAATTTAAAATAATTAATTTATTAACCACAAAAATTGAATGATCAATTATGAGTTAATAATCATAAAAATTTAATTAACGAAATATAAATTCTAAACTTATTTTGATTATTTTAGTTTTTGAAAAGTTCTACCTCAATAGTTTTTATTTTTAAATATTACTTTAATTTTAATTCTGAAATTAATTTAAAATTATATTTAAATAATAAAAAAAATATTAATTTTAGGATTTGACACCTTCTTTTTATGAAAACAATATCCTACTCATTTTTATTATTTGTGTGAACAATTCATATGTCTATGAATTCATAACAAAAGTCTTTATTATTAACAGTTAAATCAAAGGAGTTATTTATTTTAACTAATAGTAAGCACTAAATAAACTCAAAATTGTGTACTTCAACATTGTAATTCATATATGATTTGTAGAAAATATTTGTTTGAAAAAAAAAAAAAAAAAAAAAAGTAGACTCGAATTGTACGAAGAAGATCTCCTTTTCTTCCATTAAGAAAATCTTTTATGGGCCACAACAACAAAGAAAAGGACCGTTGGGCCCTAAAAAAGCCTAAAAACAATAGGAAGCCGGATAATAAATCTCCAGGCCATCAATAAACTTTCTTAAACATATTAAGAATTTAAACATAAAGCCTAATAAACAAAAAATAAAAATGTTAAAACACTTATTTAAGATAATAACTATTAATATCACATAATTAAGTGGTGTCTTTTAAACATAAAAGATTATAATACTTATAAACACAAAATATAATATAAGATATAAAATATATTTTAAAGTTAAGGTAAAATTGCGTTTGATAAAATTGTGCAATTAATAGCCTCTTTAATTTGCAAGAGAAAGAGCTAATATCAGTTAATTAATTTCTTTAATTTTTAATGTATTGATATACTCTCCAAGTTCAAATTTTTGAATTTATTTTTATAATATGATGTATAAAATGTGTTTTTATAAGATTGTGAACTCTATTTAAAATGTAATTTAAAAAAAAAAAAATTATCTTTATATAAAAAAAAGTGATGTAGAATTTTTGATAAAAAAAAATAGAAAAGGCATGCCCTATGTTGTGTTTTATTCATTCTTTCAAGAAAATTCTAAGAATCTAAATCTTCAAAAATAAAGATAAAAAATAAAAAAAATAAAGTAACTAAAAATAAAGAAAATGATACCAACAATAAAAAAAAATAACATGAAAAATAGAAAATAAAGAAGAAAAATAAAAATAAAGTAAAGGATAATAAAAAAAATATAGAGGCCGAAGAATGAGGGTATTTTAAAAATAAAAATTATTTTATTTTATTTTTTATTTTTTATTTATTTTTTAATAAAAAATTTAGAAAAAAAGGACGAAATGACTAATTTGTATGATGAAATCATATGTCAGAAATCTAATAATTACTTTTTAAAAAAGCGAGGATTTAAGTATTAATTTCACTAAAAATCAGAAATTAAATAATATTTTACCTTTTATTTTATTAAACCAATTAACGATGGAAGATGCATATATACAAAGGATTAATCAAAGGTGAGAATTAAGCAGTTTCTATAATCCAAATATCCAATATTTTGTCATATCAAAATAATTGTTGTTTTGATATTGAAATTCAATCATATATATATAGAGAGAGAAAATCAATGAATTAAGTATGAATGGGATGATAATTAATTTTATATAAAAAATTGAGTTTAGATGGATCATCAAGTAAAAAAAATTTCTTTAAAATAATATTTTTTTTTTATGAAACAATTCAGATCCATTTGAATCAGTAAATCAACAGTCTTTACATATATTAAGATAATGTTAGACAAATTGTTGATAGTCTACTAAGTAATGATAATATTTAAAGTAATGAAGCATTTTTCTTCAAACCGAAATGAAGTGACCCATGCTTCCATGAATCTCTAATGAAGAGGCAACCATTCAACTCTAGAATTACAATATGAGAGTACTATATCTACAATAAATTGTGTTTTTTTTTTTCTTTTTGGTGAAATTTTAGTGGAGAAAATATATTTGGTCACTAAAGGCATTAGCTTGACAATCTATTCATTTCGTCACAAAGCCTCCATCAACTTTGGCAAAACCAAAGAACTTTCCTCTTTCCCACACAAGGGTGAAAATATAAGAGTGAATATTTTATCGGTTTGATTTAAATTAAATTAAAATTTTAAAAAAATAAATTAATTAAATTGAAATTTTTAAAAATTAAATTAAATTAAATTTTGAATCGAACTAAATCGTTTCAAATTAAAATTTTTAAAACTAATTGAATGGAACAGACAGTTATTCAGTTATTTTAATTTTTTAATAAAATAAATATTTAATTATTAAAATATATATATATATATATATATATATATATAAAATACATATATTTCGATCGGTTTTATTATTTTAGATTTAAAAAAAAAATAGAACCGAACCGAATAGATTAAAATTTCAAAAAATTAATTGAAACGAATCGAAATTTGAATTGATTCGAATTAAATTCAATTCGATTCAGTTTTTGGTTGATTCAGTTTTTTCTCACCCCTAGGTTAAAATATTTTAGCAAAAAATATTTATTATATTTAAAATGTCAAAATAAAATATGAATGGAAGAACATAAAATATTACCACACTATACTATCTGTTTTTTCTACCCTCCACTCCCTTAATTATTTCTCTACATGTTTGTTCTCTCTTGGGCTATCTCAATCCAAACCCACTAAACTCTTATCGATATTATTATATTTTAAATGGCAATTTTATCCATCAATTAAGCCATTAAAAATATTTTTTTCTCATCAGTAAATTGTCAGACATGAACAACAAATAAGTCTTTAAAGAAAATAATATATATTATAAAAATTAGAATCATCAATCTCTCATACAATATTATAAAACATTCAATCCAACAAACAACATGAAATATAATAAACATTAATAATATGTAATTAATAGTACATTAATTTAGACCACTTAATTGTTTTCTAAAATATTTGAATAACTAATTAAATGCATGAATTTATAAATTAATTACTAAAGTTTTGAAACATGAACTTCTTGATGACTTCAACAACTTCATCTGAAGAATCGGAGTATGGATTATTTGTGAAGAAACCATGTTGCTTTCCCTCAAATTCAAGGTATTCTGTTTTCTTTCCCATATCTTTTAACCTTTCTGCATAGTCTTTAACCCTATCTTTCAATAGTTCATTGCTACCTACCATCACCAACATTGGATCAAGATCAACCTTTTCAAGATTTAAGCTTGCTGGTCCAAATGGGTTTGCTAATGGGTGGTCTCTACTTTCTCCATCAGGCATAGAAAGCCTCCAAAATCTACATGTTCATGTGCTCAATTTAAATTAGCAAACAAATTAAACCAAATGTTAATATATATCTTCAATACCTTTTTGTGTAATTACTATATATATATATATCTTAATTATGATCTATTTATTTATAAATTATTACCTAAATTTTGTTCCTATATGCACATATGTTATGTATATATTATTCTTAACTCTGAAATTAACTCTTTCATTATTATATAAACACTTGATTATTGAGTTATAATGCAAATGGCGAAAAAAGGAAAAAAAAAACAATTATATGTAAATGCTTCTAATGATCATGTTGCTATAGATAGTAATACTTAGCCTAATTATGACATTCATATAAAAGTTGCTTCAATTATTGAACAACTTTTAACAAGATAAGTGTGAGATAATATTGGAGAAGGCACTAGCTAACTCATATACATGTTGGACTAGGCACTTCTAAATTATATATGAATATTTGGCTTGTCATGTCACTTTCTTGTAAAGATACATGTAAAAAGATAAGGATATTCTAAGCTCACACACCTCTTTTAGATGCATCTAGAAGTTAATTATATCTCTTTTACATGTACCTATAAAAATTGTGAAAGCAAAATAAATAAATAAAATAACCCATATAAAGATTTGATCTTCTTTATCAGGATCTCATTTTAAAATTGTCATTAAGTTAAATATTGATGAAGATAACAAGCATAATA